>QJNX01000088.1:0-198923 GCA_004155925.1 Monosporascus sp. MG133 | reverse complement strand
TACCTACCTACCTACCTACCTACCTACCTACCTTCCTACCTATCTATATACATACGTATCCCAACCAATAATAAGTACGTGGTAGCTGCGTCGCATACGGTAGCAGTAGCAGGCGCAGACCCGCCGGCACCTCTGATCTATTGGGCCGTTCGTACCTGCAGGTCCCGCTATCTCTTACATACATAGTACTGCCTCTCGTTGTCTTGCTGGTCTCACCATGGCATCCCCAGGCGGTGCAGCAGTCGTTCCAGCCCCAACATTATTCGATGACCACCACTTCTCCAGTAATGCCTGGCAGTGGACAGTTCAACATTTCAAGCATTCCGTAAACGTTACCAGATACGTGAACGTCACGAGGTACGCGCCGTCGCTCGAGGACCTCATCCTGGCCGGGCCCAGGATGCTGACAAAGCTCGGCTCCATCATCTCCTTCCCCGATGCAATCGACGGTTTTGGACAGAGAATCATTCCCGACCCTACCGGTCCCGACTCCGACTACTTCCTGACGACCGCCACTGCCGCCACTACCGAGATGGCTGCCGATGCCTCCGTTGCCGCTGTAGCTGCGGACCTGCTGGATGACGGCCAAGACCCCTCCACTATAGCTTCTAGGTTCTCCATGGAGGGTACCAAGGGCCTGGGAAGTGTCTTCAGCTATGCCACGAGCAAGTGGGCGCTATGTTGCGTTGCTATGGTACGTGTAGTGCGAATACCAGCCCGAGGAGTCCTGTGGTTGCCTACACCACTTCCCTTTCAACCCCATGGCTAGAAGGGTCACGGTCTCTGACGCGCACTGGTTACAGGCCATCATCTTAAACCGCACACACATATTCGCCGCCTCGCGACGGAGACTGCGGCTTACCTGGCCCATAAGGCTGGCACTCCGCATTGTCCCCATCTTCCTATTCCTCTACCAGGCCCGGCAGCTGTTACAATCCATACAATGCCAGACGTCGCCTGACTTCGCCGAGTTGCGCTGGGGAAACGCGACCAAGAAATCAGAACTCATGTTCGCACAGCCGGGAGGGTACCTGCATGGGTTAAGCTCGACGCTGCTGCTCGGCGCAAGCGACTATGACAGTTGCCGCGCTGTCAACATGATTCCCCCCAGGTCGGACGACTTCTCGAGCGAGTTGCGAGGTTCCCTATCCCGGCTGTGGCCTCTTTTCGGAACGTTATGTCTTAGTCACTTCCTGGAGACGATATCGTGCGCCGTGCAGGGACGACCGGTAGCTGTCGAGACGGGTATGACCCTATTTGAGCACTCATTGGCTTTTGCTGAGGCCGATGCGGCTATCGGTAACCAGCTTGGATGGGGTTTATTCTCGAGCGCGAACTCTAATCTGACCTTCCAGCAGTCCTCCGGGACCAGCATGGCTATCACCAGATCTATGGTTATGAAACGAGTCAACACCCCACCCGAAGTCCTCCTGGTGGCCTTCTTCTCTGCCATGAGCCATGTGACTAGTCATACATTAGGGGTGTTCGGCTTGCAGAGCAAGTATCGACTGTTCAGTACCGGTTTCTGGGCTTTATGCTTCATGGCTAGCATAGTGCTCGAGGTATTCAATTTCTCCCTGGATGACCCCTCAAGCATGGGGCTCTTTCGGTTCCCGACGGTGTGCATCATTGGTTTCATACCGCACCTCATGGTATTCGGGGGTATTCTCGTGTGCGCCTCCATATATGGAATCGCCTTGATCCTTTCCGCCGTTGAGCCACCAGAGCAAGGTGATAATGGCCGCCTGCCGACTTTCCGGGAACGCCTGCTGCAGGCACACGCAAATATGCAAGCTAACATATCGCTTTCCGACATCCGTATCTCTCGTGACATGGATTTCTACACTGCTTTACTTAGAACCGGCTTCGGCGTCATCACGATGGCCAGTGAAGCGGTATATCTTAACGAAGACCGGGGTGTGAGTCTTAAGGGGAGCACCTGGCTAGAAGAAGAAAGATACCGCGAATTAGAAGCCCTCAGGATGCAGTGGGCCGGGGCAGGGTTGGGATCATCGCACTACAACTCCGTCGGCACCATCGGGCTTGTCCCTGTTAAGGAGAGCCAGCTCGGGGTTTCGAACGGATATTCTCGGGAACGAGCAGCTCAGAAAATCCCCAAATCACGCCTAGGAGATCGCAAGTCCAGGGACGGCGTTGGCGCAGCTGAACGCAGCTCACGGTGGCTCTTGGCTTTGGAGTTCCTTATGAATATTAACCGGTTGCTGCTGAGGTGGGGTGCGTTGCTCATGCTCAAGGGCCTCGCGCGCATCGGACTGCGAACTCAGCCACGGTTCTTGGTATGGCTTTCTCGCTGGCCTAAGACAAACGGCAAGAAAGACGAGAGGCAAGTCACGCAGGGCGACGCCGACAGATCGCGTCCTCCGCGGTTCATCAGCGCAGATGGGAGGCCCACTCCTCTTAACGACGAGAGCGCCGATGTCGAAGCCGAGACGCGGCGGATCCTCAAGAGATCACCGGAGACTGCTAATATGCCAGAGGAAGAGATCGACTCACGGCTCTACAACGTCTGGAAGCAGGGAGGTTTATGGGGCTCGGTGGACACCAGCGGCGATTGGGAACCCGATGAGGGCGACGACCAGTGGGACACGACGAGCGTCATAACTAGCGTCACCGGTAGTAGCATAGCGGATGGGGAAGACGACGAACGGAATACGTGGATAGACGACGACGGCGACGACCGCAGCAGCAGCTACTATAATGATAATGACGGTCTCAGCGACGGCCAGCGAACTCCAACGCAGCGTTCACCGTCGAGGATGACGTATTCGCGCGAGTCGACCCCTGTCGTGGACCAGCCCTTCGCTATGACCGACCTCGCGCGCCTCCTGCACCCGGCCACGGCCGCGGAGCGCAACGAGGCCCACGCGTTGGCTGCCCACCTGGCTAGCGACCGCATCATCACACGGTCACGCTACACACGCATGCAGCAGGCGCAGCGGGCACGCGTGCTCCTACCGCCCAACAAACTGAACAACCTCGGCAACAGCAACGGCACCAGATCCTCGAACTCCAACAGTGACTACGCCGCCACCAACAATAACAACAGCAACAGCAACAACAACATCAGGAAACCGCTCTCGGCTGACGAGGAGGCCGACGTGCTCGAGCAGCTGATCCTCGAGCGGCGAACAGCGCAGGCGGCGCATGCCGCGAACGGGGCCAAGCAGGACGAGGGACAACACGCCGGCGGCCCGCTGTGCGTCGTCTGCCACAGCGCGGCGCGTACTGTCATCGTCTGGCCGTGCCGCTGCCTCAGCCTCTGTGACGAGTGCCGCGTCACGCTCGCGATGAACAACTTCGACAAGTGCGTCTGCTGCCGCCGTGAGGTCAACAGCTTTAGCCGCATCTACGTCCCCTGAGCAAGCCCCATCCAGTCGCCCCGCCTCACGGGCGTATAGGGCGTTGTGGGGGATTTGGTGTCACCACCGCTGAAGCACTCCTACGGTTACCGAGGACATCTGTTGCTGGTGTTAGTCTGCCTTGGGAGCGGCACGAGGCGGGCGCTCACCGTGATCGATCTACTGATATTCGGGTGTAGCAGGAGATGGGACGTGAGATGAGATGAGAATCGTCGACATTCGAATAGGGCATTGAGATATTTCATTCGAAAGGGCGTGCATGTATGGATGGATTGATGGGGGGGTGGCCCGGCATTTGCAAGCAAGCGGCACAGCACGAGCGGAGGGTAGGAATAGCATAGCACAGCACGGGCAGATGGGTAGCAAGGCGTTCCAGGACTGTTGTTTACGGACTTTCACTATTGTCTGTTTTTTTTGGGTTTATTACAGACAGTACTCATCTAGTAGTTCTGCGCATGATGCGAGTACATCGGAGACTCATCATCATCCTGCATTGTTGTGTCACATGCAACATATCGCATTTGGCCAAAGCGAACCCTTGTGGTTTCCACAAGAAAGCTATTGAGCACCGAGTAATCATTTCGTTCAGGGGTATCATCATGGGTATCAAGGCATACTCCAACGAGTCTCTTCCAACCAGCAAGTCCCCAACTCACATCCCCGCCCACTCGATACAGAATGCGCGCACGTCCGGCGAGTGGCCGCTCTTCACGCCATCATCGCCATCTTCATCCTCATCCTCGTCCTCGGGCGAGACGACCCCCCCGACCAAGAAGCCTTTTTTGACGTTGGTCCCCAGCCGGCCGCCCGCCACCAGGTCCAGCATCGCGATCTCCTCGTCCCACCTGTAGCACGTCGCCTGGAAGTGGCTGTGGAACCGCAGCGGGTCCCCAGGGTACACATTGTAGTCGCACCCGAAGCGCAGGCCCGGCATCATGTAGTAACCCCTCGCGTGGAGATGGGCGTACAGCGGCCACGAGGAGGGTGCGTTCACGGTGGTGCGGGGCGCCGCTTGGGAGGTGGAGAGGGATAGTAATGATGGGGATGAGGAGGGCTCCGACGGCGGCGTGAGGAGTGCGCCGCTAGTGGTTGGTGTTATATTCCAGATCTGACGGGGTTCTACTCTTACCGCCGTGATAGTAGATTTGGGTGGGGTAGATGATGAGGTGGTAGGGTCTGCTGAAGGGGAGTCGAAGAGACTATCGCTACTGTCGAGGCCTGCTTCGCCCTCCGAAGCAACTGCTTGTACGCTCTGCTTAGAGGACGCCGGTGACTTCCCGGCCTTTGCCTTCTTAATGTGCTGTGCCTGTCGGAGTCTCGCCTGCCGCGTCTGCTCCGCAGCTTCGTCCTCCACTTTTTTCCTCTCGCGCCTGATATCATCTAAGTACGCACGCGCCGCCGCCGCATTCTGGGCGTCACTATCCTCATCCTCATCCTTGTCAATATCATCATCACGACTACCGTCACTACCGCCAACGCTACCACCGCCCACACGAGATCGCCGCAGGAACCGCGTCAGGGAGGCGAGGCGCGCCGGGTGGAAGGCGCCGTCGTCGATGACGTACGCGGCGCCGCACGAGGCCAGCAACAGCGCCTCCTCGGCCAGCAGCTCCATCGGCAGGCCCATGAACACGTTCTGCTGCGGGTTCTGGGGAATCGTGCCCGCGAACACGCCGCATATGTTGTGGCGCCGCCGCAGCCGCATCGCGTCCTCAATGTCGAACACGAGGTACCGGCCCGCGATCTTCGAGATCCGGATGGGATCCGCACGGAGGTCGGGCGCGCTGGGGGATGTCATGTTTGCTGGCTGGCTGACTGCAGTAGAGTCGATGATTGAGTTTATGTCACCAGCTAGCTCTATCTGGTCTTTTTCGTTACATGGCCTACTACAGACGGAAGAAACTCAGTCAGCATTGAGATCTAGAACGGGCGTTGGAGTGGTGAGTGAGCTCTGTGGAAGGGCTTGGTCGATCATATTTTCCAGATTGATGGTTATCAACAGGCTGTGATTTCTGTGGATTGACAGATATAGATTTTGTATAATCATTCGACCTGTGCATTGAGACGAGGGAAGCCAAGGAGCAGCTTACCTTTCTATTTTACTTTGGAGTACTGCAAGTTTGATTTGTCGAAGTTCTGAGGTTTCTCAATTGCGAAGAGAAAAATAAATCTGGAGTGTGGGTCAACACAGTGGCGCGCGCTCCCCACACTTAGAGGGGAACCGAACACAGTATGTATGAAACAATGCGTCTCCTATTCGCACGTTTTTGAGCTGTACCGCTGTTCGTCTGTTGCTGCGTATCCATCGCCCTTGCTTAAAACACATAACGCGCGGTTTAAGAAGTTTAATCGTCATTTCTACTTTCGCTTCATAATGACCGACATGCCGCCTTGCTGCGCTTCTTTTTTAAATAAGCCTGGTCTTGTTGCTACGAAGAGTCCAAAGACTTGAGTTCATTTCGCCTCTTCTGGGTCGTTATAGAGGTTGTTAGGGGTCTTGATTGACGTAGAATGATAGAGTTCCTAACGTCTTTTTGGCTGATATGGGAAGCGTAAAAGCCTGTGCGTTTCTCTTAACGCCCCAATCAACACCCTCATCATCATCACACCCAAGCATCACCTACCCCCTGATCTCCCCAAACCAGCCTGCCAACGTCGCGAACTTGATAGACAGCGTGACGAAGGGATATAACACGAGGTTCCAGACGTCGGCGCTCCAGGTGCTGGCGTCGAGGGCCGCGCCCCATCCGCGCTGCGCGTCCGCCTGCGCCATGGTCGAGAAGAGCCCGTACCAGTGCGCGAAGTCCGCGAGGGCCAGGATGCCGATGTGCAGCCGCAGGAGACGCCCGTTCGGCGGCGAGGAGAGCAGCACGGCGAGCCCGTACAGCATCATGAGGAGCAGGTACTGGCACGCGGCGGACGGCAGGAAGAGCGCCGGCAGTTCGAGTGGCGTGGCCGACCGCGCGGATAGGGCGAGGAGCGGCTTCGCTAGGGCGTAGTTGGCGTACATGCCGTAGGCGCTAGGAGTTTGGTAAGCGAGGTGTGAGATCGAACTGCTTGGTGATAAGGGACGGCTTACATGGCGACTGGTTCCAGGTAGAGGAAAAAGATCCTCGGAAAGGTGGGTAGCAGTGATGCTGTAGTGGCTGGCATTGTGACAGCCCGAGTTGTACAAGTTGGCGAATCGTAGAAGCTTTATTAATATTTTAGATCAAGGTCAGGTCAACGCTTCGAATGATGTGGTACTAAAGCGCACTTTTTGTGTGAAGCAGTCGGGACCTTAAAACTATTTATCTCCTCCTGTCAGCAGTTAGTGCTTTCAGGTGTCCGGCTGGTGCGTCCAGGCTGCAGTATGCTGCCTAGGATACCTTTTGTCCGCAGAACATCCTTTGGTTACCTACCTAATTATGTATGCAAGGGTGATTGTCCACACTGATTATCCGGGATTAATGGCCATTCAGACAACGCAGCTTGGGGCGGTATGGTTGGGGGTCAATATCGATCCCTGAGCATGGCCCGTCACGAAAGGAACGCGGTCTCAGGTGATGCAGACCCCCCCTGCCAAGCCTTGGACTTCGGTCTTCTCGGTTGTCCGAAATGCGCGAGCTGCGGCAGGCAGCATTGGACTCAGCAACACACCATCTATAGACTCTTCACCAATGAAGCACACATGCAAATGCTATTTATGGAGCATCCTATTGGGCGGATTCTTGATCCGTCCAGATCTTGTCAGCATATAGCTGACAACCTAACTGGTTCTAAGGTTTTCAGAAGCTGGTTGACTCATTCTTGGCTCGCCTGGCTGAGTACGGCAAACGGATTGAGGGAAGGAGACCTTTTGCCATTCCGTCGCATAGTATCGCGTAAGGCAGCCTGCTTCTGCTTTCTCGTCTTCTTCTTCCTCTTCGACTTCGTCCCTTCCGCCGCGACCTGGGCTAGATCGATCGGCGGAATCCCCAGGATGTTGGTGACAGTCGTAAGTGTCTCCTTCGAGGCAAAGTCTGATAGCAGTCCTGACATGTCTCCAAATGTCGGCCACTCAGCGATAGAGGGTAGAGAAATAAGGGATTCGCGCAGCTCTGCGAAGGTTTCTGGGAGGTCCTGCTTCAATGCGACAACGACATCCAAGATTTGCTTCAATGTTCTCAACGAGTAGTAAGAGGCTTGAATCTGGGCGGTATAGTGTATGAAGTCCCAAGAATAGTCGTATACGTCTTCAGATGCAGAAGTGGCTTGGCTCAACATCGTAACTGACAGTGAGGTTCTCTCGTCCGATGCAGATGATTCGACGTCCTCCATAATAGCGAACGCAAGCCACAGCGTCTCAGGAGATGGCAACCGCTCTCGGAGTTCCTTGAGTGTTGTAGCAAGCTGTGTACATCCTTCTATGGTTTCCACTGGCCCTGGTATACTGAGCTGGCGTCCGCTATGGCCATTAGACGGCTCTAGGGTCCTATACTCGACGATCTTTTCAAATTTATGGGACGACAAGCTTTGTAGTATACCGTAGGCGATTTCTCGGATACTTGTGCTTGTTGCCCAACAGTTTCTCAACTCCCGGCTTTCTATCATAACTGGTAGAAACATCGAGAGCGCCTCCGGTCCACGGGATGCTGGTTTGCTTGATGCATCTTGTACTAACCCCCTTTCTTTCATGACCAGAGTTTGAATGACAATTTCTGAGATCCGTGGATCTAAGGCGACGATCGCGTTCAGAACTCTGCGGTCAGCTGGAATACACTCGTCAACTTCATATTCCTTCATGAAGTTCAGGTAATCGAGCGAAGTGAGAATTTGTTGGCTGTCGTTTTTAGCTTTCTCGACCGCTTCCTCAAACCCCAGTCGACCGTTTATCTGCTCGAACACTACACGCGGTAACCCACCGACTTCCTTGATGCCAAGTTGGTCGTTGATCCCGTGGAAGGAAAACGTAGAAGTTGACAATGCAGGAATCCCTGATGAGCGGTCATACACAATGTTCCAGAAGAATGAGACTCGACCGTCCGACCCAAGGTCCTGAATGAGGAGGTCTGAATCGCTAGTGAGTACTATGCCTCCATTTTGGCGGACGTCCCGGGCGCAGAAGGTATCTGCTTCTCCGGGAACCACCTGGATCAAGGGGCCCCAGTCCTGGCAGGCTGCCAATGCTTCAATGACAGCGGGGACTAAGAAAGGAGGTTTAGGTAGCTTGTCAGCGGTGGATCGTCCCCTGGAGTGAGTAAATGTGATACCAGGCTTCACAGAATCAAACACATCGTCATGTGACTTAGTTGTTCCGAATGGGTCGAGCGCGACAAGGATCCTTATGTTCTGTGACTGCTCAAGCAACCGCTCCAGCCTGATCTCCCACTTGCTCGGGGGTAAGTACCCGTCGAAGTATATTTTTCGCCTAACCGGTTCAGTATCAAGGCGCACGAGATGAAGTATTTTCAATTCAGAACCTACACTTCCACATTATTTCGCTTCAATTCCTCAAGCCACCCCTTAACGAGTCGGCTAAGGAGTGTATAGGGGGGTTGGCAGATAAAGCTGCTTCCCGGTTTCCTGTGGATCATACATTCCGTCAAAATTCGATGAACAAGTGCTGGACCGTCGATCACGACGCTCTCGCCGCTTAACGTCGATAGGACTCCATATCGCTGAAGAGCTGGAGCGAGACCCCGAATGCCCATCTTGCCAGGGTCGTTCGGGCTACGTCCTTTCCCCTTTTGAAGCAGGTGTCCGAGATGAAGATGGCTTAAATTTTTGTCAATCTTTTATGGTGCTAAATATAGGCCTTACTGACTCGAATATGACGAAATCAAGACTTCTAACCAGATCTCTCAGATGCAACAGCAGTGTAGTGAGTGTCGCTTGAGAAAGCCTTGGTTCTGGTGTGCCATTGCAAGGCTGGATCAAAAGTACTCAGGAAATACCCAATCAAGATTCACCAAATATATTACGTAATTCAAAGAGGGGCTGCAATGCTCGTAGCGGAACGAGCCGGTTTGCTTCGGACCCAAGGTACAAAGAACCCGGCATAACGGAAGGGCTACATGCGATATTTCGCCAATCACGGACAGAGACGGCCATTGCGGGCCACTGAAAAGTACAAAGTTTTAGTGGTGAGCATGCTAGAATTCGGCTTCCCTTCCTCCCCCAACTTCTCCACTAAACATGCCCCCGTTCCCAGGCTTTACTGGGCTTCCGACTGAAAATAAACAAATTCTTCTTCTCCCCTAACTTACCCGAAACTTGACGTCGAAGAATCCGGCCGGTCATGAGAGGCACGCTGGTATTCTCGGGTACATCATGCCCAGACCTGACGAGCAAGATCTGCTCCAACCTGGGCATGACCCCGGCCGACGCCGAGCTCTCTCAATTCTCCAATGTATGTATGTCGTAACGCCTACATGGAGTTGTTGTTGTTGTCGCTATTTGCTTTGCTTTCACCGACACCATCTCTCGTGTGTATCTCTCCGGCGACATTCTCGGGAGCTGGGGATTGAGGATCGAGACGCTGACTATGGTAGGGCGAAACCAGTGTCCGCATCCTGACCAGTGTCCGAGATAAAGATGTATTTGTTGTGCAGTCGGGCAGCCCAACCATCAACGACACCATCATGGAGCTACTCATCATGATCTCGGCTTGTAAGGGTGGCTCTGCGAATAAAGTCACCGGTAAGCGAAACGCCGATCCATCATTCATGGGAAGCCAATGGCAGCTAATGGCCGCTTTTCTCTTCCTCTAGCTGTTCTCCCATATTTTCCCTATAGCCGCCAGTCCAAGAAGAAGTCGCATCGAGGTGCCATCACCGCCCGGATGTTGGCGAATTTACTTCACGTCGCAGGTGTCAAGCATGTCATCACTGTCGATCTCCACGCTTCGCAGATGCAGGGATTCTTCAAGTGCCCGGTCGACAATCTTCATGCCGAGCCTCTCATTGCCCGATGGATCCGTCTGAACGTCCCGAACTGGAGGGAAGCGGTTGTCGTTTCCAAAAATGCCGGTGGAACAAAGAGAGTTACCTCCCTCGCCGATGCTCTCAAGCTCAATTTTGGCCTCGTGACAACCGACCGAAAGCGTGCCACAAACATGACAGCTAGTATGATCATGAACCATCTGGACGGCTGGGATCACCCTCCCGCGTTCATGAATCGCTATCATAGCACCGTCTCTGAAGACCAGGACTCGGTACGTTCACAAGACGGCGCAGGCCTGGCAAGATCGTCTCGGGTTATAGCAGACTCTCAAGGCTCTCCAAGGCGTGTCAGTGGTCCACCGCTGCGGACTGCCAATCCATCGCGGTCTTCACACACACGGACCTACCACAGCTCAGCCCAGCAATCCCCAATTGAAGAGCTGCGTGACGAGGAAGAACAAGAAGAACCACAGGATGCCTTGGAGTATAATGATGAGCGCGCAGAAGAGGTGACACACGGACGGCTAGTCCAAGGCCACGTGGTAGCCGACGACTTCCCCTCATCTGCCCAATCCGATGCTGGTGCGGATGGAAGCCTGTCGCAGCCAGGTGAAGAAGATCCTATGACCATGTCGCATGCGTCGTCGTTCTTCGCGCCGGAACCGCATGCCCTTGGTGGATCAGGCGATGCTGGAGCATCGTCTGACGAAGAGGAAGATAAGTTCAAAGACCCGAAGGTCGAGCACATGATCACGCTAGTAGGCAACGTCAAGGACCGCCCCGTGTTGATCGTCGACGACATGATCGACAAGGCGGGATCATGGATCGCTGCAGCCGAGACAGTCGTCAAGCGAGGCAGGGCCAAGAAGGTTTATTGCATGGCGACTCACGGAGTTTTTGGCGCCGACTGTCTTGAACAGCTCCAGGCCTGCGACTGCATTGACCAGATCATCGTGACCAATAGTTTCCCAATACCCGAGAAGAAGATCAAAGCCGCCAGCAAGCTGGTTATACTGGATCTATCCTTCCTCCTATCCGAGGCCATCCGGAGGAATCACTATGGCGAGTCCATATCGCCCTTGTTTCAGCATTTTGCCGAATAGAGAGGCCAGCAGAATGTGACGAGCACTATTAGAGGCCGCACCATCCCGCAGATGGCCATTGATGAATTATGACCGTAGCATGGGTTTAGGAATCCAAAACTATACCGGCGTCTTCAAGGGTAGAATTATGACTGGGCTTCGGGGGCTCCATGGCTTCAATATCGGATTAGGTCAAGGTGCAAATTCAAATACCCCATTTTAGGTGTTTGCTTCTAGGTATGTCTTTGGGTGATCTTTGTTACTTGTACTCTCATGACGCGGTCTGCCTCTGGGCAGTACTTGTGACCCATCCCAACGGTGCTACCCTCGGGTAGCCAGGACTGCATTCCCTTCTAGGATCAGCTCTGAACGGAACGTTGGCAGATCAAACAGTCCCCTCGGGACTATTACGTTGCTAGAAGGCCAACCACTCAGACTAAACATGGTCACATCTTTTCTAGATGGTGAGCGCTTGGCAAGAGAAACCTTCGGACATTTCTAATTCTTAAAATTGATTCTATTATCCTAGCAGGCGTCAACCCTGCCCCAACTGCCCTGTCGCTGTCCAGCAGAGACGGTTCTCAAGGTCCTATCTAGATCAAAACCACAAAACTCAGGAGCAAGTTCTGTATCCATTGTTGCCGTATCTCCTGGTCTCCGCGCACCTATGGCCTTCGTGACTATGTCGCCTGATCTCCTAACGCAGTGTCATCCCGACCTTGGAAAATTCCCGATTTCAATGACGTAGTTGTTCAATCTGAGCCCCTCGCATTGGATACGTCCGTGGAAACATCTCGGTGTTGTGCTGACCTTTTCGGTGGTTAAGTGGTAGTTGTTATGAGATGGGAACGTACTGCTGAGAGTCGTCTCTCGCGTATCGGCGGTTCGCATTGCATCGCATCTTGCCGGCCGTAACACCCGCTATGCATCTCCTTTCGTCCTCTCTGGGACGCCAGAGCTAGCTATATACTGGGCCGGCTACCCATGTAGCGACGCAGCTTGTCGACGTGACACCCGTGCAGCCGCGGGACAGGCGGCAGGACCGACGCCGTAAACTCCCGGCGCCAGGCGTGCTCGAGCGCGCCCCTCGACGACGTCGCCTTCGGCGCGAACCGGTACCGCGCCGTGTCGGCGGCCGTCGGCCGCGGGTACAGGAACTCCCAGTCGTAGTAATCGGTGGGCATCATGGGCTGGAAATGGCTATCGTCGGCGTACAGCAGAAACACGTGCCGGCTGTTGTACGCGCCGCGCATCGTCGTCTCCGTCACCGTTATCACCGACGATGAGTCCCGCGACGACGAGGACGGCGATGTCGAGGACCGCGCCCCGAACGTCACCACGCAGATGTTGTACAGGTCCGCGCTCACCTGCTGCATCAGCGCCGGCGTCCACGCGTGCGCCATGTGCAGAACCTGCCAGATGTTCGCCTTGAAGGAATAGCTACAGCTGCCGTCGCCGTCTCCCTCCCCCGCCGACGGCGCCGCCGTGTCGAAGAACCGCGCGTTCAGGTGCCGCGCGTACAGCGCGTGCCGCGGGTGCGCCTCGTGCGTCAGCACGTGGTGCACGTACGCCAGGTGCTCGGCCTTGACGAGGTCCCAGTGCCCGTCGCCGCCGTACAGGTGGAACGACAGCGCGCGCCAGTAGCAGTCGCCCTCGGGTTCGCCGTGGTTGCCGGGGACCAGGAACCGCACGTCCTCGACGAGCGGGAAGCCGCGCAGCACGCACGCGCCCCGCGAGCGGCGCCACGCCCGCTCCGTCGACGCCGCGTCCAGCCCGCCCCCTACGCCCCACGACGTGCGCCGCAGCGTCTCGCCGATCTGGAACCCCACGTCCCGCCGGTGCGCCGAGCCCACGTCCCGCAAATAGTCGTCGAGCCGCAGCTGGAGGTCCGCGGCCGGCGACGGCTTCCTCTGGTACAGGTCCGCGTTCGCCTGGTACCGCAGCTGCCGCCGGCTCTGCTCCGTCCCCGCGGCGCCCCGCGCGAGACCGTAGAAGTCCTCGATTCGGCCCCGCATGCCGAGCTCGTCGGGGTCTTCTTCAGTAGACGGGCTCGGGCTGCCGCCGCCATAGTACGCTGCCCCTCCGTAGGGGAGGTCGTTTTCGAGACCTATGTAATGCTGCTCCGTTTCGTTCGGCCAGGCCGCTAGGTCGTAGTTCTGACGGCCTGAGCCTCCGACGCGGATGGACCCAGGGACTTTGTCTGCGTTGTTGTTATTGTTATTGTTGGTGTCGCCCTCGTCTTCGTCGTCGCTGCTGAGGAGATCGACTACCGCCACGACCTTCTGCTGATTCGAGAATGATGACGAGGATGATGAAGTCCGGGGTGCGTGTGATGATGGCTGGATGGCCGCTGCCGTCTTTTCGGGCTCCCTGAGCAGGCATTTGACGACGGTAGTCGGGTAATCGTAAGGGACGACAGGCTGAGGCCGGCGAATAAGCTCCAGCTGACGCTTCCAGAGCTCGATGTTGGAGGAAGTAGCGGGGATGGGGCTAGTCTGAGTCGAACCTTCCGTATATAATGAAGTGACGGCGTTAGTGCCCACATCAGTGTATGCACACGAGGTCATAGGGTCGGCACCAGCATCAGCATATGAGGATGACATGACCGGGTCGGTGCCAAAATTGGTATATGAAGGTGGAGTGATAGGGTTGGTGCCAGCATCTGTATACGGAGATGGGCTGACAGGGTTGGCGCCGACTTTGGCGTATGAACAGGGGGTGATAGGGTTGGTGCCCCCCTCTACGTATGAGGGTGAGATATATGTACTGGTCCCGACGGACTTATGGCTAGACTCAGAACAGGAAGCAGGAGGCGTGCCGATGTATCTGTTGCTGGCGGTACTGACCGTCATCTCTGCGGGACTTTGGGTAAAGTAGTAGTCTCCCGTGTCAACGAGGTCGGCATCTGGCGAGCTGCTGTTACAGTGGCTGTATTACCCCATATTAGCTGAAGATATTCGACTAGGATACGAAAGGAAGCATGGTTTTTACTTACTCGAAACCCGCTAAGAAAGGGCTTCTTTCAAGTGATGCTCGCTTAGATGAAGTATTTGAGGATGACTCAGACGAAGCTGTCTCAGAGCAAGTCCCATCAGAAGAATCATCAGAGGAGGGTGCCTGGGAGGACGAGGAGTTGGCCTGGCGATGTCTTGCCAAAATATTCTCTTTGAGTTTGCTACGAAGGTAGTTAAGGGCCTCCTCATCGAGAAGCCCGTCTGGATTGATATGTTCAAAACGTTCAACTGCATTCTTCAGCTCCTTGAGGGCATAGGCATGGTAGTCAGGACCGAAGTCATCCTCGTAAGCCTCACGCTGGGCCTGCAGGACGTGGAAGCCATATTGGGTAGGGACAGTCTCAGAGGGGACAGTCGAGAGCGGGCTGCTGCTGCTATTGCAATGGGAAATTCCCACTGGGCGGGCGCCCATGCGAAGGCGCTTGGACTCACGAGTCTCAGTGTCTGGCGTGGGCGTCTCGAACTTCCGTTTGCCGCCCGGGCTGTTGGGCTCGTCATTGTCCTCCTCAAAGGGGATGTAATCGTACGAGGCCATCTTGCTGATGGAAAGTATTATACTGAGCTTGAGATGAAGGGCACGCAATTGGAAGAAAGGCTAGGCCAGATTGAATACTTAGGCAGTAGGGAGGGCGGAAAGTGGAATTTGGTAAGTGCGAGATCAAAGATATGACTTGTGCGCAGAGTAGCTGGATTTCTTGGGTAGAAAGAGGTATACTCAATATGGCCTTGAGTTGAGAGAAATCATGCGAGAATAATTTCTTGAAAATAATAGACGAGAAGATACGTGTGGAAAAGTTATCTCGCACACGTGGAGTGTACTAAAGATGACAGAATGGTGAAATAACAAGGCCAATTGTTCTGCTTCCTTGGGGGTTGGGATTTCTGAATTACTTCCAGATCTTAGAAAATAGGCAAGGGCTTCTCGTTCTGCAATATTGCGTGGTCCCCACGACGTAACTAAGATGGTGTCATTATCTTATAATTGCTTAGAAGTTATCAGGTCCTGTATTTCAAAAAGATATTCTTTGAGAATGGGGAACCAACGTGAGATATCACACTATTCTCACAAGTATGCTATCTATTTTTTTACTCTAGGGATCACTCCTCCCCATGATCCCACTTAATACCGGCCTACCGGCCGCTGTTGGTGAACTTATACATATATATATTCAATATTGGTGTCATCCTCACTCTATACCTGTCGGTACAGAGTCGTAACTGAGGATCTACTCAAACTTGGCATATGTGTTGGCTCACTTTATAATTCTGCACAGTTTATACTGAATATACACAACCGCTGGAACCCTAGTTACCTTTAGGGATTACCTATCGATACGTCCATCGAAGGTCCTTTGCTCTTTTGTTATTCCTCACGTGCGCTTCACTAAGCTCTCATGTCGCCCTAGCAGGTGTTTAAAGCAGACACCAGCTATATTATAATGTCTACCTTACTTTCATTTTGGGTATAGTTATCACTCAATAATGAAGAATATACCAGATATCAAATCAAGCTCATGATAAAGCGTAGCAATAATTATAAGACTTGGGGGTTAACGGGCCTTGCTCCTGCCACTTCCTTTAGGCTGTTCGTGAAGACATTGACATAGGGCCGTTATTATACTTGGAAATCCTCGAACACACAAAGGCCGATGTCATAATTATTATGGCATATATCTCAGGGAGTATGTTACTAACATTGGCCGAATCCATAGGCTATCTCAAGTATCAATTTGTACTCCTTAAGACTTGTTTTTATAATTAGCAGAGTCTTTCACTTCCAATACGAGACATATTATAGATTGAGTAGTCTATTCACATGCACAAGCATGAGAACGGGCAGTGGGTAGATGGCGTATGATTCTGATAAGATAAATACACCAAACATGGAAGATTTCCTAAGTTGAAGATGCTGAATAGGGGTAGTTCCAAATTAGATTCCATTCCTGCGGATGCCCTACGCTTCCAGGCACTGTAGATTGCTCTCAATGGCTCTAAACTAGTCTAGCGTTGTCCAGTAACTTTTGTCCAGTGTGGCTGTCCCCCGCCTTCCGCTTGGCATGTAGCGAGGCAAAGCGAATAGCGTTCATATTCCTCAAGATTACTTCATCTACCATGGAAAGTCTAGGTTCCAATTTCATAAGGTGAATATTCGCATCCTATCACGGATACCAAAAATCGGAGGCCTAAGCACCTAGGGGTCAATGTCGCCAATATCACGCTGAACGAAGCCGTGAGTGTCGGAGCGGATTATGTACTAATGACAAGTTCCTTCCTATCTATTCATACTGGCGTAAGGATTTGTGCAACCGTATTATTCCAATTTTAGAGCCCGAGTAGACCACGTTTCGATACCTTCCAGTAACCCTGTCTGCCTGTATACCACGTTCTGTTTTGGTAGCCCAGTGATGAGACCAACATAAAGAGGCGTATCGTACAATAGTAATCCCATCGGCCCTGCTCCTGCACATTGAAAGGTGTCAGATACCTTCCAAATTCAGCCATCACCGATACTGGTTATTAGTTGCTAGATCCGGAAAGTTTGAGACATCCCTTCCTCCACCAATGTCAAACCTGCTGAGGTTGCGACTGACAAGTTAAGTAACTAGTTGCGATTTTTAGTTCCCCGGCCCTAACCAAAACAAGAAGGTGAAGAATTGAAGAGTACTGAGAAGTCTATTCCACGAAAAGCCTGTCCAAGTACCCTTTCCACCCGTCGTCTTCACCAATATACCCAATATACATGTCTGGACGAACAACCACTACGAATCTCTCATCTTCGGTGACCACATCAGAAGAGAAGATATGGTCCGCCGGACTTGAATCCAGAGTAGGCGTGCTTATACCTTCTTGTTTTGGCTTCTCGGGAAGTAGTGTGAAGTATGTGCATAAATCACGGAAGCAGGAACGAGGTCCTTGTTCTTCTCCTATCATGAGGACTAAGAACTTTCCGTACGAGAGCATCGAATAGAGGCGTGTGCTTTCTTTTCCTTCCCGGCTGAGATATATATCCGGGCATCGCTTACCGGCTTTCCATAGCCCTCTTTCAGACTGGGATATGAGTTCGGAATTCAATCCGTCGTAGGAAACACCCATCCCTATTTTCCGTAACGTTAGCCTAAATCTCACTATTACGCGAAGGAAACCGCTGCCTTACCAGTGATGTAGCCGGCGTTTTTCTCGATTGTCGCAACGTATTGCTTGGCCGTATGCACCGTGTCTCTTACCAGTCTCGCCGCCACATCGATGACTCCCTGTGCAACTTGGCGGCGCTCTGTGTCATAGCTGCGAATGAGGTCCAGGGCAGCTCCGGGAGCCAGTTTCTTGCATTTTATTGCTGTGATGACGCGCCAGCTGAGGGCGAAGGCATCGGCAATCCCGGTGTTCAACCCCTGCCCGCCATTCACTGAGTGGACATGCGCGGCATCGCCAGCCAGAATGATGCGCCCGGTCCCCTGATTTGACACAAACGTAGACGCGATCCTCTCCCTCACTAACCCAGTTTGCCCTGTCAGCGTCTGGGTGCCCATATCGAAACCGAGGTCCCCTTTAAAGAGGTGTATGAAGCATCAACGTACCGTCAAAAGTGCTGAACCACTCCGTCTTCACAAAGTCGACCCTGTAAGGAGCAAGGTGCTCTCGAATCGAGTTCTCTGCCCTCTCTTGCGTGGTTTCTCCCTCCTGTAGTACGTAGAACCGCGCCATTCCGCGTTCCCTCGGAATCCATGATACTCGAGACTGCCCGTTTAACTGAAACGTGATTATTTCCGAACATACTGGGAAGTCGGTATCTATGAAAGTGTCGAGGACCATCCAAACCATTTCAGGTTTGGTACCGGTAAAGCTGATATTCAGCGCGCTGCGGACGGTTGATCGTGCCCCATCGGCGGCAATAGCATACTTGCCGCGAACAGTTCGACCAAGATCTGTAGCCACTGTCACACCAGTTTCAGTCTCCGAGATAGAGACGACCTTTTCGCCGTACAGAACAGAGTTCCCTTCTAGTCGGCTTAAGAGTTCTTTCTCGACTTCGGGCTGACCGATCATCAAGAAATTTCGGTGGAAGCAATGTTCGAGGCTTGTCCACCAATGACTCTGGCGCGATATAAAGTTGCCTTCTGCGAATGTCGAACTTGCTGTAACACGTGAGAACCTGTTCCTTTAGGCGGGGGTTTAATCTCTACTGTTGCATTTGATCCCTTTAGGCAAAAGGCCGTCGAGAATCCCCACGATTTCAAGGTACTGTTGGGTCCGCGCGTTCAAGGCATCTGCCCGACCTAATTCAAGAGGCCCAGGTTTCGCGTCTAAATATCATAAGTGATTGAGTCTAATTGTACCGTGGGACACCCATACCAATAACGCACACAGAGACTCCGAGCTGTTCGGCAAGCACTGCTGAGAGAAGTCCTGTTGGGCCGCCTAAATGGAGTTAATTACTATACGAGCATATACGGCACCAATGGCACGACTGACCACCTATAACTACCAAGTCAAATTCCGCTTCCACTTCGGGGCCCTGAACGTATTCGCCCATGATGATGTAAATAAAACAATCGATGGACAACGCGAAGTAGAAGCTGTAGTGAAGAGTTGAAGAACCGTTGAGATCAAATAAACATGTCGGCTATGAATTCAGAGGGACAAATCTGCGAGCTATATCTGGGTCTAGAATCTTACGGATGGAACATTGAACCGGATGGGTGCGCAATGTGAACGACCCAGGTCACACGCCAATGTCTGCTTATGGGCATACTCCCTTTTGTCGGAGACTTCTTCCAAATTATGTGCAGCCCCTTGTCTCGGGCCCCGGGAACCCCGTCGGGTCAGATTCGGTTTATTCCGAGATGCATATACTCAGCCTTACTATACGATGCTCTAATTGGACAATGAGAACAAGCGCCTCGATGGCAGGTGACGGCGTCTTCTTCAGACCGGAACAGCTAAGGATAATGCTAAGTAAGACTAGTAGCTTACTTAGTTCTGAATATAAATAGCTTATAATATATCCGTTAATAAAAACATAAGCATATTACCTTATACAACTATATATAGGTCCCAACGCCACCTCAATATATTGACTTTCCCCTTTCGTAAGGTGGAACATGCCCTCAGACCGGATCCAAAAAATTCAACATCTTAGCCGCCAAGAGGACTATGCTAGATCATCGGAGTACGGGTTCTTGGGGTGTTTCATTCGGGTCATCATTCAATTTCCCCTTTGCGTCAATGTCTCAACACCCAGACGCAAGGGTTTGTGGTCTCCCTCGGCCTTGGCCGGCTAGCAAAAATGGTGATGCATATGGGGCGGCAGCTGCGTCTTCCAGGCTTTAGAACTGTGCATATACATTATGAAGCATCGGTGCCTCTGTCTTGCTACCCGTGACTAGAAGCTTAAAATCCCAAGGCGAAAACACCGAAGCCAAGAATATCTTTCCAGACCAATTCAGCCGGAACGTGGCTCCCTCTATTAACCAACCCCTCACTTCTCCCCTGGATAAGAGAGATATCGTGCGAAGACTGCCTATCAGGATGCCGTCCGCGGTAGCTCCAGCTCTAGATGCGCCGTCATGGTTCCCTCTTCCGGCGCGCTTCGGAGAACTTGACTCCTCCGACCTCCAACTTTCCTCGCGCATCCTAGACATAATCACTCGCTACGGACTCCAGAAAGATGTTGCGTCCACGAAGTCGAGCCACGGCGCCCTCAGCTTCCTCGCCCAGATTTACAGCAAGGTGATGACTAGCGAGCCAATTCTTATGTGTCTGCCTGCTTTCCCTTTCAAGTCGCCGAATAAAAGCACGAAAGTGCTAGGGCGCCTGCCGGACAAGGCCGAAGAGTTCGCCCTGGCTCACCTGAACGGTCTTTGTGCTGCGATCGCAGACATCTATCTTCCAGGCGCCAAGCTGATGATTATCTCCGATGGTCTGGTCTACAACGGTAAGTAGCGGCTTCCCGCTAAGTTTCTTCAGGCGCGAGCTAAGCAAACGTGGCAAGACCTTCTAGGTGTCCCGGACAAGGACGTTTGGGCATACGGCGAGGCGCTCCGGGCACTGAGCACAAGGAAGGAGTTCCACCACATAGAGTTTTCTCGCCTGAAAGACTTGGTCCATATCGACCTCCCCGACCAGCTAGACGAGATCACATATGTGGCCAACGCGACCAACTTCCGACTTGCTCTGTTGAAACATTTTAGTAGGCCCGAGTACAACCCGTCACTTATGATATCAGAGGACGAGGATACCTGCATGACTTACAGGGGCTATATCAAATTCTTGGCAACCGACCTACAGGACGTGTACCCCGTCGGGGAAGAGCGGAGCAAGTCGAAGTATAAGAAAGGCGTCGAATACATTGCCAAGCAGATGCTAGGCAGGGGAGATGTTAGTGATTGCTTAACTAGACGTCAATGTGGCTACGCAACAAGCTGACTTTTCCCGATTCAGGCGTTCGCTCGGGCCGTTCGGGAGAAGTTCCGAGACCGGCTACGACTTTCTATACACCCCTCTACAGGAGAAAACAAGCTTTCAGTCAGCCTGTTGCCCACGGAGACTATATTCACAACGCCCTGGCATTGCAGCATAGCATTCCGGTTAGACGGCACCACTACTACGGGGCCCCGATCGGAGTTCGACGGCAACGATGCTTTTGAGCTGATTTACGAGAACGGCAGACCGAGTTACTATCGTGAGAAGACGGACTTGTTGACCTGGGCAACGGACAAGGGAGGTATAATTAGCGAGCCTGTGTATCCCGCGGGACTCCTCATACGCCCAGCCGCTGGCCCTGGCACGCTGTCGATCGAGGATGTCGATCCCGCAAAGGTTCGAGCCATTGCGGAAATCAACTCGCCTATCATCCTGCGAGGGTTTGCGAACTGCGGCGACAGGGAAAGGTTCGTCCACAAGGCAGGTGAATTCGGAAGTCCCATGCCATGGAAGTTCGGTCTCGTCCTCGAGGTGAAAGACCGCGGGGTAGACACCCAGGGCCTGAATAACGTCTTATCGGCGGAATGGATGCCGTTCCACTACGACGGCCTGTTCAAGACGGAGAAGAGAGTCAATGCAGATGGGACGGAGCAATTGGTATCACTGCCGCCGCGGTAAGTCGAATATGGGCTGGTAAGGTACTCTCTGTATGCATGCCTCGACTGACCCGACTCGCAGATTCCAATTCTTCACGGCCGTAACGACGTCCCCCAAAAACACCGGGTTCACCATCTTCTCGACCTCGACGCAGGTTTTCAAGCACCTCCCCAGACACCTCCCTATCGAATACCTGTGCAAGCTCACCTGGAAAGTTTCCACTTCGTCCTTCAACGCCACGGAGATCAGGGGCCTGCCGTTGGTGGTGGACCATCCTAGTACGGGCCGCCCTTGCCTCCGGTACCACGAGCCCTGGCCACAGCACAAGACGAGATTCGAGGAGACGAACGTGACGATCGAGAACGCCGACGGGGATCTCGATAGTGCCGCAATATGCGATGTCCTGGATAGCCTATTGCATGACCGCCGCATAGCGTATTACCACGCCTGGGAAAAGGGGGACCTGCTGGTGAGCGATAACATACTGGCTATGCATACGAGGAGTGACTTCACGGCGGGATGCGACCGGGAGCTATGGCGCATACATTTTGACTGAGTAGCTTTACTGTCGTAAAGGCGATGCTCTGTAGATGCTTGCGTATGTGCTCGGCCGGGGATATTACCCGGATATGTAGACCGCCATATGCGTATGGTTGGTATTGGCTGCTATTGATCGTTCATACCGCTAAAAATAAATAACTGATGAACCGTCCCGTATTATGCAACAGTGATTCAGATCCCACGTTCAACCGTGATTGGTAAGACTCCAAGAATCAAGGGGCTTTTGGTAACGGTCATGTTTGAGGCCGGGGTAAGTACATGAATTGATGGTAGGCCGTGTTTTGTTCGGCAGCGAACCTAAAAGTCAACAACCTGCTTTATACCGTCGATTATGTAAAGGATATTCTCAGTCTACGGAAGTCCAACAGAAGGCATCTCTTTGATGACTCCCAGGTCGACATTAAAGGGCCTTCGATGTGGCGGAGCGCAAGCCAGGGGTTGGCGTTGGCGAGGTGCAGTGGTATATTACCTTTTGCTGAGGCAAAGGCCGGGACCGACTCACGAGCTAAATTTACATTGTAAAGGAACTTTAACTCCAAATGGACTTGAGTATATTACCCAGTCGCGTAGATAAGTAGGTATGTATGTACCTTGCATAGGCACCTGGAGATCTAAGGCATCCCAGTGTGCGTGCCTACCTCTCGATAGAACGTCCCACACTTTTCACCTGCTTATCTTCTAGTAACAAAACACTCCGCCGGCATCATTCTGACGACCTCATCACTAGAGGAGTATTGTTTTTCATGCCCGTATTCGCAGGTTCTACGGTGAACACATTTTGGCTTCATTCCAGCTCTGTCCTACGAGTACGAGCCGAAGGTTCGAGTGCCGCCATCCAGTAGAAGCTCTTCATCGCTGGGTGTTCCCAGTGGCAAACTTTTCTACGAAGCTCTATTTCGGGTGTGCCTCATCTAGAAGAATCCCGAAGAGGCAGTGGATAGAGCAGCAGCCTGAGCTCTGACCTTAGCGGACTGGTCTAGAATTCATCAAGAGCCGTCGCCCGAAGTCTTGGTACGTTAAGAAGCAAAAGTCGAAACCTATCTTGGGTCCCCTTATCGTCAGAATACTCCTTACTGTATGACTTATCACTAACCCTCACCTAGGTACTTCCTGTGAACCAAAATACGCCAACTCACTCGAGGAAAGTCCACCAATATGGCGCAGGGTAAGCCAGACAAGCGTAAGCGCATGCTGCCCCTAAGTTTAAATATTTAAGATGTCACGCCATCCCGTTAACAACCAGTTGTCAGGCTTCTTCGACACGATCATGCAGGTCGCTGCTCTCGCGGCAGCCAGCGAGCAGCCCAAGGCCGGAACCCAGGGACGGACCGTGCAAAAGCCCATTAAAGGTCAGGAGGAAAAGGTCGCTCCTCCCGCCGTTTCCGGAACGCAGTCGCGCGTTGTGGAGAAGTTCGAGAAGACGCGTCTCCCCGTCAACAAGAAGGAGTTCGACGAAGATGTCAAGCGGCTCGGACTTCGCGTGGGGCTTCACCTATCCCGCCATGCCAAGTAGGAAGGGAGGAAGGAGCGAAAATGTTATTGGAGGGCAAGATAGCTAGGTTAGAGACGAAAGGCTGCTGAATAGTCCTTTACGTGACAGCGGTTTATTTCGGAACAGGCGCTCTTTCGGGTTTAACAGTAAGGCAAAACCAGGCTTTCAGTGGTAGTTAAATATAAATGACTATTCAGTGCATGGAGCCGAAAGTACGGGGGAAGGGATCCAGCAGCGGTTGCGGTTTCAGTGCGCTCATGGGAATGATGAACATCAATTACCACCAGCACCGCTGACGGAGTGACTATGACATGAAGATTGAAAATTTAAGGAAGGCGATTCGCGGAAACGGGATATCAAGCCGCCATATGAGACCTAGGCAAGTATAACAGGTTAATCAAACAGCACAAAAGTACCATGCAGACGGTGGTTCGGAAACCCCAAGCTCTGAGCTAAGAGGGGAGAGATACACGCGCAGTCTACGACAAGGACCTCTGTATTCCATTTTCCACGATGACAAGCGATAGCAAGCTCTCATGAATTTAATAAAGGCCCAAACGTACAGTATATGAGGCTCTGGCCAGTGCCTCCTTAGAAGTAAGCTACATCACTCAGCATTCAGCGTCTTCGTCTCTGACAAGTAAACGATGTCCGCCACCGGAACTAGGCGATCTAGACATTACCAACATCATGTTGACATCTTTCTTCTCAAGCATCCCCACCCCCACCCACCTTTTTGGTTTCCACATCTAACGCCTCCATAACGTCATTAGTCGTACAATATCTCGTCTTCCCATACACCGGCGTCCTCGTGTTCACATGAGGCCCGCGGCCACCAGCAAAAATATGGAAGTAGGCGATTCGGATCGATCAGACCCCGTCGGGGAAGATGACAGGGGCGTGGATCTCGTCAAGGAGTTCGGCGAACTGCTTCCTTTCAAGCTGTTCGCTGTGCTGCTTGGCGTCCTCCAGCAGGTCCTCGACCGGCTGGCCTGACTTGCCGGCCGACTTGATGATGCGCCAGGCGCGCCGGAACTCGTCGCGGATGGCGACGATGCCGTTGTGCGTGACGGTGCGGGCCACATTGTGGTCCAGCTCGAACGGGTCCTCGATGGCGAACAGGTAGCGCAGGCGGACCTCCTTCGTCTCCCTGGGCTTCGCGGAGGACTGCTCTGTCGTAGGGGTAGTTGTGGCCTCGGGAGTCATAGATTGCTGCTCGACGGGGGTCGGCAGAGCCGGGTTTCCGGTGGCGTCGACTGAGTTGTTGGGGCCGCCTAATTGCGACTGTACGACCGTCTTGGCTCCCGTCCAGCCTTTTTCTTGTTTCGAGAGTAACCCACCCGGTGTCCGCAGGCTGATGACGTCCCTTCCCCAGTCAAAACCGCGTTTTTGAATGATGCTCATCATGTTGTTCTGTGCATAATATTCAAAGAAGCCCCGTAAAAGAGCGCCGACGGACTCCTTGTTCTGGTTCAGGCATCCGTCGCGGACTAGTCCCTGGATCGCCTGCTCGTCCCGCCAGAAGCGAACATTGCGCCCTTTGCAGGTGGTAAGGCCCTCAAGGGCTTCGGACGGAAGGTTTGGATCAGGAGGGGCGAGCTGTTGGAGGTTGGGGCACACGAATGGCTCGGCGACGTTGATGAGATAGTGCAACACCATCAGTACGTAACCATAGCTGTTCAAAGTCCCGCGGTACGCGTCGTTGATGCCCCGTACTCTGGCCCAGTACTTCACAAAGAGTACAAGCGGCCGGACACGTGGATCAGTGTAGGAATAACATCGCAGAAGTAACGTGTTCTGTAGGGCGAGGTGAGCGGAGAAGTTGATATCGCACTGGACTCCGACTCCACCCTTAGGGAATTCCAATTTGTCCTGATAGCGGTCCCTCGGCTGATTAGGGGCTAGTCGAGATGGGTCAGGAAGCTGTCGGATTCTCTGGACAATGTTCGCTATGGTCTGAGTGACCGGGACAACGTAGTCAAACGGCTCGCTGTCCTGTGCGGCAATCGGAACAAGGCCACGACGAAGGATACTGACGTAGTTCTGGATTAAGACGGAATCCTCTTCGCTATACAGGTTCGTCGCTAGGGCCTTTTCGTATTCAAGAGCCAATTGCAGGGCCTTATGCTTTCTTGCGATGGTTTTCAAGGACTGTGTCCCAGAGGTGAGCGCAAAGCTACGAACCTCTTCACGGATCTGCTCATTATGGAGACCCCGTATGTAGTATTCAACAACTTTGGAGGTCATGACAGGATTTGATACATTTGGCCCAAGTAGGCCGTGCATTATACGGACTACCCTCGCGTGATACTCTGTTGCGCTCTCGTGCTGTTCCTGTCGCAGTTGCATGAGCTGGATTGATGGTAGACTGCGCAGACTTTCTACGGCATGGTGAAGGTCCTTGGTGAACGGAAGCGGGTACGGGCCGAACATCTTGGTAGCCTGCAGGGTCTTCCACCGATTGACGACACCCTGGGATATTTCATCTCGTTGTGGGTTGACTTCGGTCAATGTTCTCGTCTCCCAAAGCATGATAAGCTCTTCACCTTCCGCCATTTTCATGACACCCGCTAGGGATCGGAAATTAATCTGCGGAGAGTTCAGGCCCGCGTAGAAGGATGGGTAGGCTTGAATGCGAAGTCTTAATGATTCATCATAGAGGCCTTCGATGAAAGCCCTGGAGACGGCGTCGAGTAGTTCGAAGTCAGCTTTTTTGAAGCCTGCAGAGTTGGACTGGGTGATATCACGGCCGTTCAACTGGCGGAGTAGCCGCTTGGCATTGCCGTAGTAACTCGATAGGGATTGATTCCAAGACTGTCTGAGCGAAGACAGCTTTTCCTGGTAAGTTTGTCCAACTTCGCTCGCGGCCTGTACCCCAAGCTCTGATCGCTGCCCATCAGGTACCGACTCCCTCTTATCCACTTCACGAGAAGCTGTTGTCCCGCGGGGAGAATTCGGATCTTCCAATAGCTCGTCGTCCGCCTCATGGCCGTCGGTACTCAGACCTTGCTCCCACTTGGCTCGCTCCTCCAAGAGCGATAGTCGAAGCTTATTGTCAGGCTTCTCACATAACTTTATTATGGGCACACGAGTACGAGTGAGCAACCGAGCACCAAACCCGGACTCAAGTAAGGCCTTCTCCACAAGGCGAGGTATAGGTGAGTCAGGCGAGTCCGGGTCCACCCTAGACAGAGGGGAAAGCAGAGCCAGGTCCATATCGGCTGCTTTGGTCGCAAAGCCGGAAGAGAGACTTCCGAAGCATTTCAGCTGGACACTCTCGAGAGGAAAGGCAGTGTTTCCATTGTGTCCCATCTCGTAACGAGTTATGACGGATCGGCAAATTTCCTCGACCCGCATACGAAAGTCCTCCTTCTCGGCAATCTCGCTCAATTCAATTTCGCAACCTGTAACGACAAGGTGACATAGCCGGTCGAGAAAATGAGATTGGTTGGCCAACTCTTCCGGTTCGACTGTGTACTGGCGGTAGCCACCTGGGTTGTACAGAGATGGATGGGTACCCTGGCGACCGCGAGAGACAAATGATTCCGCTGAGAGGACATTTCCACCCCCGGGGAGTTCACGATAGCGAGGCTGTTGGGCCTTCCAATCAGGTTGATGATGGGACAAGGAGTTCGGTCCTTGGCGTAAGCTAGAACTATGATACGACTGAGCAGAGAAAGGTTCGCCGCTATTAGTAGGAGGCTGATTCTGGAACCCATTGCGAGAGCTCCCCGGTTGGGATCGCGAAGATTGGTGGTGGGGGTAAAAACGCTTTCCTTCTTGCTGGTGGGCTTTCGGCTGGCGACCGGTGTATGACTTCGGTGTCTGTACAGGGGGTGCTCTGGCATCAACTGGTACTGATAATTCCGCATTCATCTGACGCCGTTGAGCCTGATTCGGGCGCTTCTTGGCGGCCTTGGGGCGGCCCTGCGCCTGGTCGGTTGAAGAAGAGAGGTCTGCTGCCGGTACGCTCTTTACATGCTTGTGTTGCGTGTGCTGTTGTTGGATGGTATTGCCAGAATGAGGGTTTGTCACGTGGCCGTCCTGGGTGCTCCCTTGATCAGCATTGCTGAGGATGAGGCCACGCAGGCGATCCTCGAGCGGTGCAGCGGTACCCTGCGAGGGTTGCATAATCTCGGACACTGGGAAGATCCTTGGCAGTGATGTACAATGATGAAAGTCAATGGCGGAACTCTAGGGTTCGCTCGACTCCGGCGGAAGCTTTTATCGGATCTGTCCGAAGTTCATATTCTAGTTCATGAACTTTTGGGCCACTCCAGCGATGCAGACGGTATCTCAGGTGCGCAGCCTCGTCTCAATGGGCCACATGTAACCTGAGGATAGAGTTAGTATTTTCTCAGTTGGCGATTGCGTCCTAGGCGACGGCGCGCTGTCTGTCATCTGATATTGCTCGAAACAATGGCAGCACTGGACGGGGGCATTCATAGGGAAGGGTCGGGACACTGGGCGGCGGCCTACCGGGATGTAGTTATTGTGGAAGGGTGTTTTGATGCATACATACATATACGTACCTATGCTACTACGCCAAGAATGAAGAATTGAAAGTTCCACCTGATGGTCGGGCTTGACTTCAACCTCTCAGTGCCCAGATGATGCCCAAATGCAATGCTACCACATCGAAATCGATAGGAATCTCGATAAGACCATTAAGAAACTTGGCATAATTTGAGGCTAAATCACAGGCGGGCGCAAGAATGACCGAAAAAATGATTGGACAATTTTGCAAGAGAAGATGAATTAAGATTTAGATTTATCGTTAGGTCCCCGTCCCCGCTGAAGCCCCGCGCCACTGAAGCTCGTGTGCACCGTTTTAGGGAAATAATAAGAATGGCTTAGCAGGAGGACATATACCTATCCTGAAGTTGTCTGAGGAGGCTGGCTTTTAGCGTGCCATAGCAGACTTTTCCCTAAGAGAGTACTGGCTTGGTATAATGCTTCAAGATCGATATGACGTATAAGGTCTCTTTTCTGAGCCACAAAATTGAACCACAGCTCGTCCTATTTTATTGGTCTGTCGGGCCCTCTCATAGCTACCAGGTACGTAGGCGTAAGGTGGTCTGTGTGCTTACTGCATGGGTCACTGGCCTGCTAGCCTGGCAGAACCTCCAGAGGGTTGTTGCATAAACATTGTTTGTGGCTTTGCTTGCTCTTTGTACAGTAATCCAAGATGGCATGACCTTTTGCCGGATTCGAATTTCCATCCACGCTTACCCTTAGCTCTATACATACCTGCTTACTTAGAATTATGGATAGATGAATGCCTACCTAATCAGAAACACATCAAGATCACCTCATTCTCAACCATTACCCGCCGCTCGACGACCTCTTCAATTGACTGCGCGTGTCTGCGCTTTCCCAGCTCCCCCTTCGGATTCACACTTCTAACGGGTTTTCACCATCGCGTCATCCACGCAATCAATCATATTCTGTTGATCCTTCGTCCCGTCTTTCCGGATTGACGCTACGTCCGAGCCTGCTCTTGACATCATACTTTGTCGCCGCTACCACCGTCATCTTTACAGGGCGATCATTTGTCGCATATTCCATCTTTTCCACATGGGGGTCAACCTTGAGATATCGTGAACTAGGTAGACTATTCTTCTAGTAGTCGTTCATTAACCATCTCCGGCCGCGAACCCATCCTATTACATATACGTCCAACGCCCGCCGGTATATCCTCGTTGTTGCTTTCTCGGAATCATGAGCGCATCGCCTCCTCTCGGTCCCCGTGGGCAGAAACCCACGCCTCCCCCCGGAGCGCCTCCGTTGCGTAGGCCGCGCGGTAACGGAAACCCCCTTGTGGCTCGCAAACCCCCTATTAAGCGGCCTCCGCCCGTGCCTGGTTCCTCATCGGCCAAAATCACCAATCTACCTGGCACAGCACCTAAGCCTGCTCCTCCTAGACAACAGGCACAGCAAGCCCCACCCAACTTTGACGAGATTCGACGTCAGAACGATGGTTGGACTTTCCCCAAACCCCCGGATGCTCAGGATTATCCCCTCTATATCACAAAGAAGGCGCTGAAAGAAGGCCTACGCTTTCACGTGATGAAATTTGTCCCTCCCCACGGTCGCCTTGCCAGGTCTGGAAGTACGGGAATTGACCCGACCAACCAGGACGAGTTCGCCCGACCCGTCACGTTGCAGCGACGCGATCCTAGGCAACCGCCTCCGGGCCGAGAGGTCAAGGAGGAAGTTTCCGAGCCGATTCCCGTCGATAACGAGGAAGCTCAGAAGATTGCGCAAGCCAAGGCAGACAGAGAAGCTCAACGCGCTCTTGACGATGCCCAGAAAGCTCCAGTTGCTAGAGACCCGAATCCTAAGAGACAGCAGCCGAAAGAACGGGAGAAGAAACACGGCACGCAAGTTCATTACGAGGCCCGTACAGAGGAGCAGAAGAAGCAGGCCGAAATTAGATATGAGGAAGCGTTACCGTGGCACTTGGAAGATGCCGACGGCAAGAATGTATGGGTCGGCCAGTACGAAGCGCCCTTGTCTCATGCCAAGGTCGGCTTACAGATTCATGGCGGAGGTTTTCGCATGATTCCTTTGGAGAAGTGGTATAAATTCACCTCGAAACGGGGTGCTATCCAGACCATGTCAATCGAGGAGGCCGAGAAGGTCATGGGGAAGAAGATGCCTATAGGCAGATGGGCCATCCGAGACGCACAGCGAGAGAAGACCGAGCAGGCTATGAACGAATCGAGAACCATCATCAACGGCCGCACTGCGGTAAAGCAGGAAAGTGGCACGTTTAAGCAGGCATCGCGTAGAGAGAAGCAGGACCATGATGACATAGACTTCTCCGGGGAGGAATTCCAGGATGATGATGAGAACCCGGGTTACGAGCCCGATAGAGACGAAGAAGTCAAGGAAGTCAATGACCGGATTCGCCGTGAGCAGCTTAAAGCGAATGCGTTTGGCGAAACAGATGAAAAGGAGGTCGATAAGGAAGAGGATGAGGAGAAAAGAGAAGAGCTAGAGAGGAAGCTCTTCGGCAAGGGTCTAAGGAAAGCCCTCAAGCGGCGCGACAAGCAGTTCCAGTATGACGACAGTGACTCCTCTAGGGAGCGTGATCCGTTTGCCTCATCGGAGGTCTGTCTTCGTCATCCCTTCGTTCGCATTCTTGAACTTAGCTGACAATTCTCTAGAGCGAGACCGACACCGATACCGAGGACGAAAAGAAGGAAGAGGATCAGCAGAAAAGCGACAAGGACAAAGCTAATGGCTCGGAGAACAATACAAAGGGTTCCAATACGCCTCAGGGCAAGAAAGCTGCCGCCGAAGCAGCGAAAAAGGGCAAGTCTCTCAAACGACCGGGGTCGCCGCTACCTTCAGATTCTAGCGGAACAGAGTCCACCCGCAAGAAGAAGAAGACGGGACCGAGTAATTCGATTCCCGGAAGCCGCGGCGACACTCCTCTTCCACGGCGCACTGGCGCCGGCTCTGCCAGTGATGCCGAAGGCACGGCAGGCGAGATGTCGGATGGCGCCGTCGGCAAGAAGAAGAAGCGCGGGCCCCTTGGTCAGGCCAGCCCTGCCGGATCCCGAGCCGGTAGTCCCGCCCCCACTCAACAGGGCAAGTCCATCGCCTCGAGCAGCAAGGGCGCCCCCACTGGCACGCCGCGCGCCGGCTCTCCAGACAACAGAGCGGAACCCATCGATGTCTCCAAGTACATCAACCCGCCAACGGTTCAGGAGATTATCGACGCGCTACCGCCTCGCCCTGAAGGTGTATCGATGAAGAAATTCATAACCACGTTCAAGTCGCGACTCGAGAGGGATGGTCAGCCAGACCTCATGCCGCAAAAGGTCTTCCTCAAATTAGTCCTGAGCTGTAGTGTCTACTCCAAGGAAGACAAACTGCTGCGCCGGAAACCGGACTCCTGAGTGGAGCTAAATTGAGCGGCTTTCAACCGCCGGGAGACTGTGTCTTCGCGGTGTTGATGAGGCCGACGACAATCGGAATCGGACTGCAAGGAACTGCTGTGGTGCACTTTTCGTCACGTGTCACCACATGGACCCTTACTATAGTTATTCCCTTCTGCCATCCATATAGATCCTTAGACAGGGATTCAGTGCGAATTAGTTGATGGCACATGATCCCTAGAGTACCATGCCGACGGGTTGAGTGCCCCTTGGAAAAGACGTCTTTAATTGTATAGGCTGCTATGACTATGAAAGCATCAACGTGCAGTACGAAGCTAATCGTAAGTGTCATGGTGACTGTATAATGTTGGGTGTAATATAACATCTACCTGCCACATTAAGTTCCACATCGAGAGGCGTATTACTCGTCCATCTGCCACGAGTACTCCAGCCCCTTATTCCTCTCTCGGCGATTAATAGCCTTGAACCTCTCCGCCTCGAAGCCATTTCCCCTATCAACGCCGTCCCAGCGATACCCAGGACGAATGCCATACCGGTTCGGCGGCGCGGCACCCTGGTACACGGGGCGACCCTTCTTCAAACTCTTCCTTTTCCCATCAGCGCCACCACCACCTCCTCCTGAGCCGACGAATTGCGCCATCGTGTCCCCCCACCGCGTCTGCGCCTTCAGCTCCTCGTTGAGGCCCTCGTCGTCGGCGGTGCGCGCGAACGCCATGGTCCTGGCGTCGAGCAGCTCCTCGCGGCGGCGCTCTGCCTCGCGCGCCTGCGCGTCGCCCCTCAGCGCCCTCTGGGCCGCCTCCTCCTTCTCGCGCGCCGCCGCCGCCGCCCGCCGCGCCTCGGCCCGCTTCCACTCCACGTCCACGCGCCGCCCCGTCGCGTCGCGGTACACCGTCTCGGCCTCCTTGTGGGATTTCGACGTCTTCTCGAACTCGGCCCGCTCCGCCTTCCGTCTCCTCTCGAGCTGTGCCGACACCGCCGCCGCGCTCTGCAGCCCCGCGTGCGTCCCGTCCGACATCATCACCGGCGCGTCATCGTCGCCTTCCGCCCCGCCCGCCGCCGACGCGTCCGCCGCCGCCGTGGCGAGGATGGCGTCTGCCTCGCGGGCGGACGCGTCGGCTTCTTCTCGTGCCTGATTCTGCGGGTCCTGCTGTTGTGTTGTTTTTGTTGTTGTTGCTGAGGGATCGTTGGAGGCAGAGGCACCGCCGACCACCTTCCAGCCCGACTTCTTCGCCTTCCGGAACTCGGCGCTGGTGCCCGCGACCGAGGCCTCGATGCCCTCCTCGTCGTCGTCCCCGCCGTCGACGTCGCCGCCGCCCGAGCGCGTCCACCCCGTGTCGGCGTCGTCGGTGATCAGGAGCCCGGCGTCGGCCGCGGCGCCGGCTTGCTTGCGCTTCCGCTTCTTCGAGGGTTTCGGGTCCGCCGTCAGGTAGTGCGTCGCCAGGTAGGCTGAGAGGTCGGAGGGCATGGCGGGCGGTTGCTTGCGAGGGGACGCTGCGATCGCAGCGCTGTTGGTGGTTATGTAGATTAAAAGTTTCCTACACTGCGAGCTTATTTCACGAATATGCTGGGGTTCATGTGACACCTAGTATGTCCTCGATGGAGATAGGTGGGGAGAGGTATGTGCTGCGGGACTGCCGAATTTGTTGATGTAGACGAATTTGATGGTGGAAGACAAGGCTGAGAATTGTTGAATTCAAGCCCTTGTAGGACGGTCACACTTGCATCATCTTTATCAGAATGCGACTTCTGGAATTACCCGATAAACGCTTAGTTGCTTGGAGGTTGGTGGCACTCATCCCTGGATGTTGGTATTTTACGGTTCCCCCGATAAAGTTAGGTCAGGTTGATGATATGGAACCGTAAAACACCACCTACAGGGATAAGTGTCAGCTAGCAGGGGGTGCGCTAGCACCCCCATATACGGAAAGATACCCTCTGATCGGAATATATATGTTCCGTGGCCAAATTACATTAAAATGCAGTACGCGTTTTAAAGCACCTAAAACTAGCCATATAATATAACATAACTGATATCCTTTATATTTAACAATTAAAAGTTTTATTTCCTTAATTTGCATTATTATGAATTAATTAAGTATTATTAAGACGATTTAAGTTATTTATTAATAATAATTATTTATATATTTAATAATTATAATAATAGTATCTGTGGGTCCTTTTGTGGGTCGGTACCTAGAGCTACAGTTTTTTGGAAAGCCTTGGCCACAGCTGTGCCGTAGGCCCAGCCCCAACCTTAAAAAGAGGGCCTGATTTTAGTGAGGTAAAGGATTGGTCGATTGCTTTTATTTGTTGGAGTTGCTGCTTATACCGACTTCAAAGACAGCGAACCACCCTGTGTTGGCTGCAACTTGACGGCCTAAGGCACAACAGTCACACCTGGGAAGCCAGTATGCAGGAAGTAGCCAGAGTCAAATTTTGGACCATAGCCAGTTTCCGGGCCGCATCGGTGCAGTGAGGTACTCAATATGTTCTAGACCGGCAAGTCTGAGCGGGGAAATAATAAATGGGCAAGCTGTCCACGACGACTCGTCCTCGAAAACCCCTTGGTCGTTAGGGGTTCCAGTCTTCAGGCTCCACCACTCTCCTAAACGCAAAGTGCTGGTACACGATCAATATCAACATGGCCGAAGCTTACGAGGTTAAGGGCAAGGTGGCCATTGTCACAGGGGCGGGATCAGGTATGTCCCAGGTTGCTCAGTCTCAGCTTAACTGGGCCCTCAACTCATTGTACGACAGGAATCGGCCATGCTCTCACGGAGCTCCTCCTCGAGAACGGCTGCTCCGTCATGATGGCGGACCTGAAGCTCCGGCCAGAGGCCGAAGCAACACTGAACAAATACAGCGCCACCGCAAAATTCCAGCAGACGAACATCGCCAACTGGAAAGACATCAGCGAGCTCTGGGAGGCGACCCTCGAGGGATTCGGCCGCGTGGACATCGTGGTCAACGGCGCCGGGATCTACGAGCCGCCGTCCAGCAGCTTCTGGAACCCGCCGGGCGTGTCGCCCCTCGCCGAGGACAGGGCCGACGCCGAGGTCGGCCAGTACAACACCTTCGCCGTCAACGCGGTCGGGCCCATCAGGCTGGCGCAGATCGCCGTCGACTACTGGCTGCAGAACAGGGGGGACGTCAAGGGCAACCTGCTGTGGGTCTCCAGCGTCGGGGGCTACGTCCACCAGACCCTGTCGCCCCTGTACATGGCGAGCAAGGCGGCCATCATAAGCATGGCGAAGTGCCTGGGGGGCTTGCGGCAGACGGTGGGCATCCGCAATGCCGCCATTTGCCCCGGCGCAGTCGACGTGCGTACGATCTGACGTGTATCTCTTGCATATAAGACTGACACTAGTAACCTACGCAGACGCCCATTTTCTACCCCGAGTACTGCCGTTCCCGAGTGCAGCCCGGCGACCTCATGATGTCACCGAGACAGTGTGCCGAGATCGCTTTGCGGATCATGACCGAGCCTCAGTATGGCGACGGAAACATCGTTGAGGCCATGCTCGTCGGAACTAAGGAGGATCCTACTATGAGTATCCGGGAGGTGCCGCTGGAGGCCTTATACCCGACAGTAGGGCCAGTAGGTCAGGCAAACCACATGGTAGAAGAGGAACTGAAGCATCTCAAGAAGCTCCAAGAAAGTGGTATGAGATGATGACGGACTGATAGATTCCGTAGCAAGTGCGTCAAAAAAGCGTCTGCATTCGTGACAAGATGGCCCTTCAACATACGCTTGACTTCTTCCCTTCCATGATCCATCAGAATGACTATAGAAATTAGAAGGTGCTGTTGTAGGGAATTGTACATGATTCAAGCGTGTCAACCCGAAGTTGGTTTTGTCATAACTTCCCCTCAGCTCAGCTCTCCCCGGCCTCAAGGGAAGGGTGCTTAGGAAATCCGGAAGCGGCAAATGATAATTAACTGGCTTTCACGCGTGTACAATAGAGCTTAGGAATATATCGTTCGGCGTATTTACTTCGAAGTTCCATTTTTGATAGTGCATATGCCGGGGCACTACACGAGTAAAAGTCAGGTCTAAAATATGACTCAAAATTCCATGCTCGCCTTCCCAGCTTCCGCGGACTTCCGCTCCGGCTCATCATCGAGCACGGGCGGCAGGCTGAACGGCTTGATGACGAGCCCTCTCGACCGGCTGAGACTGAAGGACTGGTCCTCGCGGGCCGCGTGGGCCTCGGAGGAGCCGCCGCCCTTCTCATCGAACACAGGCAGGGTGTGCACCTTGAGCAGGCCCTGGACCTGCTCTTCGGAGGAGGACTTCGAGTCAGACTTCGACGGGGTCGGGGGCGGCGCGTGCACCGAGTTGGACTGCAGCGGCACGAGCTCGAGGACGCCATCGCTGAGGATCTCCATCCACCGGGTCAGGCCCGTGCTGCGCGGGAACAGCGTGAGGGGCAGGGTGATAAGCGCGGTTAGTTGGGCGGGGTGCTGTCTCAGGATCGCCCTGAGGGCGTGCAGGAACTGCAAGACTTCCTCTGGCTGAGATGAGGGACCCGCGTATCCCGTCGGCGAGAGCATCCCTGGGACAATGACGCGGTGGATCGTTGCTGGTTGTGAATTTACCAGCTTTGAAGCGAGATCTCTGATAAAGGTCTTGAATGGGGATGCTGTATCTTTGGGCCGAGCAGTCAGACTCGGTAAACTCATCGATGGATGAAAGCTAATCTGGCCCTTGATATCACCAGGGGCAAGTCTCTTCGTTAAATCGAAAGAGTGACAGAACGTCGGCGCAGAGCCCGTGCCATTGGGACCCTGCCTCTGAGGGACGTCTCTAGCTGCACGTATTGTCAGAAGACCGCAGATCGCAAATTAGAGCTAGTCACGGCGGCGTACTTCTTGGAGCTCCCATGGTCTCGTACCTCCAGGCGATCTTCATCTTCTCGCCGGCGGGAGCCTCTGACTTGCTGGATGACTTCGCATCCGTTGAGAGGCCGGGAAGCTCGGCCTTCCAGCCCTCATATAAGCCCAACACATGGACCTGGTGCCCCTGAACAAGACCCTCAGCCGCATAATAACGTAAAAGCACACCCGCAAAATCTGTCGTCCCGTGTTCCCCGATCAGAAGCGAGGTACCCAGAGGCAATCCTGCATGGCCGGCAAGTAAGTTGTCCAGAGATGCCGTCCCCGTGGATGTCGTCGGCCGGCTGTCATGAGGCGAGGGTCTCACTCCGGGGATAGGCACATTTTCAGCCTTAGGAGCCGCGGCGTGGGATGCGGCCGAAGTGCTGACTACTACGTTCTTCCTCCTGAAGGACATCGTTGAGGCATCCGGCCGGAGGAGTTTTCGGTTTTGAGAATGCTTATTTTGGAAACGTCCCGCTGGCTACCCGCATGACCGAAGCGCTTTATTGAAAGAATTGTCATAGAATTTACCTGAGCCATGTTCGGAATACTGTTGCGCGGATGTGCCAGTCAGTGAGTACGCCCCGCCATATGACGATGAGTTTGTACCCCTAAAGTACCGAATTTAGCGCAGCAGCGCCGCGGATCTGTATGAAAACCGCCTGTAAATTTAGCGCTTGGGCCACTCATTGTACCCGCCCCGCGAGCAACCTAAAATTTACTTTAGTTCGCATTCTTGAGACCGCAACCATCCAAACACCACATCGAAACGCCACTGCCAGCACCAGCATTTACGGCCGCACCCCTGCTTGCTGCACAGTCCAGGCCAACCCATCCGATATCCGAGAACACTCGATAAGACGGGAAAGAGAAGGCACGGTTAATTCATCAGGCACTACAGGCATTCCCGGAAGCAAAAGATGTCGGCCGGCGACGCGCAGCTCTTCGAGGACACGTTCACGGTGACGGACTACGACCAGTCCAAGTACGACCGCGTGGCGCGGATCACGGGGACGTCGACGGACAACCAGACGGAGCTGAAGCTGGACATCAACATCGAGCTGTTCCCGTGCCACGTCGGCGAGACGCTGCAGGTCGTGCTGGCCACGAGCCTGTCGCTCGACGGCAACCGCGACGGCGACGGTAGCGACGCCCCCGGCGCCGAGGGCAAGGGCTGGCGCGACGTCCGCAACGCCGGGGGCCCCGGCGGCGAGGAGTCCACCCTCGCCGACATGTACGACTACGTCTGCCACGGCAAGATCTACAAGTTCGAGGACGGGAGCGACGGTCAGACGATGTGAGTCTTTTACCCCCTTTTTTTTATTCTTCTCCGTTTCGCGCGCAGATCCATATGTGTGCATGGGGGAGTCGTAGAATGACGGTGGGACGTAATGAGAATGTGAAGGTGGGGATTCGCTAACATGGGATACAGTCGGGCATACATCTCGTTTGGTGGTCTTCTGATGATGCTGGAGGGTCCGTATAAGAAGCTGACCCCGCTGCGCGTCGAGAACACCTACCTCCTGGTCAAGAAATGATTTGAATAATCTCAACCACCGTCATGCAGAACATTGATCATCACGACGATCATAAGCATTTGAAGTCCTTTGGGAAACTGGCGCAAGGGATTCGGGAAAAAAAAAGTTTGCAACGGGCTGTCTAATGTACTGGGTATCAGGATGCGTATAGATCTAGCCGTGCGCCAGTCTATGAGGCAGTCTATTCGTGCCATCCAGCCATATGAGAGGAGGTCGGGATGAATGCGTACTGCCCCCTTCTGCGTATGCATGTATGTATGTATATAGAGTAGCGAAAATGACGAGGGAGAGGAGCCACAGGGTCACCATGCCAGGACTTTCAAGAGGCGGTCTGGTGCGGACCGGGGAAAGACACCTTGCGGTGCATGCGCCGGACGATCTCGTCGTAGTTGGGCTCGTTCTCGCGCGTCAGGATGCCGTGGCGGACGAGGAAGTCCAGGGTAACGAGGGCGCAGTTGGGCTTGAAGCTCCCGCGGGCGAGCTCCTCCCTGACCTCGTCCACCGTCATCAGGCGGAACCCCTCGGCCTCGCCATCCTTGGGTGTCGGCGTGAAGTCGCTGGGCAATTCGATTTCGTAAACCCACTGCGTCTCGGGATAGATCTGGCCCCGCTCCCCGCCCGTCCGCTCGTCCGTGATGTAGACGTAGGTGACGGTGCCCGTGAGCCGGGCCCGCGCGCGCACCATGTGCCCCGGCATGTCGGCCTCCTCGTCGGCCTCGCGCACCATGCACTCGAAGGGTTCCTCGCCCGTCATGAGCCCGCCCGCGACCGTGTTGTCGAGCATGCCCGGGAACGTCGACTTGTCGGCTGCGCGCCGCGGCACCCAGATCCGCAGCCCGTGCGGCGCCGTCTCGTCGCGCACGTACGCCATCATATGGACGCCGTATCTCATCGTCCCCAGCAGCCCAATGCCGCTGCGCTCCACGCTGTACAGCACCTCGAGGGCCCTCCCATCCCCATCCCCGGCCCCGCCGCCACTGCCGCCACCGCCGCTACTCCCGACCACCGCGTACACGGGCAACAGCTCATTGCGCCAGCCGCGCAGGATCGCGAACGTGCCCCGCGCTCGCCAGTAGTCCATGACGGCGGCGACCGTACGCGTGCGCTCCGCCTCCGTGGCGCCGTGCTCGAAGGCGTGGACCGTGCGCGCGGCGTGGTCGACGGCCACGGGGCCGCGGATCGCCTCTGGCACCCCGACGAGCTCCTCCACCACCGACCTGAGCATGTAGCCCAGCGGCTGGCCGTCCTTCCAAGTCAGCATGTAGAGCGCCGACGTTAGGGCCTGGAAGGCCTCGGGCTCCGTGTCTTCGTAGGGGAAGCTGTGGTTGGGGTAATAATACTGCGGGGTTAGAAAAGACGGATCATATATACAGCACATATCGACCTGCTGATCCCTCTATCCCCCCTGGGGATTCGATTGATGAACTTACGCATCTACCTCCTTCATCAGGTCCAGGTTGCTGAAGCGCTTCGCCATCTTTGCGAGTATGCCCCTTGCGCGGGCGATATGTTATCTTGGCAGTAGCTGCAGCCAGTGGTCCTCGTTATTTCGTAATTGACGGTAAAGTGGATCGAAAAGTTCAGACCTGCACCAGAGATTTCGGCGAAATGGTACCGGACATTAACATTATTGCCGACTTGAATTACTCCCAATGACAACGTATGAAGTCAAAACGCAGCAACTTCTTCCTGCTGTTGCCTGGAATGTATTATGTAATCTCATCTCATATCAAACTGCTGTCGGGCGGGAACGTCGGCACAGGACCGTCTGTAATACAACACGGCATTATCTAGACTACCCCTATAGTTACCCATCATACTAACTACTTACATTAGCAACTTGCCCGCCCAGTTAGGATTCATGTCGGCTCGGAATCCTGTCTATTACTAAAAGGCACCGGGCCGGGCGAATGGCGTGTGCACTCGGGTAAGAGTACTGTTGTTTCGAATCAGAATGTCCCCGCCCCACTTAGCTTCTGAATCACACACCTTTTTTTATATACGTTATTTTATAACGCCTATAGCCCTTCGATAATAACATAATAATAACCATAATAACAAAAAACGAAACTTTCGTAATTATTTTTTATACGTAATTTTATTATTAATAACTTTTTTAATTAATTTAATTCTTACTTTACGTTCCGTATTATAAAAACCAGGCTAACTTAACCGAATTTTTCTTAAGCCACCTAACCGTATATATATATTTTTTTAAGGCTAATTCGAATCGACGAAATTACGAACGAATATTTTAAAATATTTTCTCGGATTAATCCTACGATAATTCCGAAAAAGATTTATAAACTGTTTACGAAAACGGTTAACGTTATCGTAAAACGTTAAATTACTTTCTTTAACATCTGAAATAATAATATTTATAAAGTAATTATTAATAAGCAGTTAATTACTACGAAAACCGTTCCGAAAAATAAGGAAAAAAATAAGTAATAAATAATTATTTCCAAAATTAAAAACTTTAAAAAATCTGAAATTAAAATTATTATAAATATAAAAAAAATATAAAAAACGCTTTTAAAAAATCCGAAATTAAAAGCATTACGAATATAAAATAAAAATAAAAATAAAAATAAATAAAAATAAATTAAAAAAAAACGTCCTTAAAATTACGGATAATAAGCTTTCCAAAAATAAAACTTTTCGAAATAAACCTTCCGAACTTTTCGAAAATAAAATTTTTTAATACGAACTTTTTAAAGCTGCCCTTTTTAAAATTTTCCTTTTCGAAAACGAAACTATTTCGAATAACGATATTTTTATTAAAATTTTCGAACTTATATCTCTTAATATACGTACGTAATTTTTTAACGTTATTAAGATTATTATTTATAATAAACTGCCGAAATTTTTTTTTAATAAAATACGGAACGTTATTTAAATTATTAATTCGTAATAATTTAAACGATATATTAATAATTATTATATGAAAATATTTAAGAATAAAAAAAATTCGTTTAATTTTATTAATTAATACGTTATTAATTATATTAATAAAAAATTATAAAACGAATACGAATATAATTTTCGATATACGTTCGTTTAAATTAAAAAGTTTACGTAATATTATAAATTTAATTACGAAATTATATTATAATTTTTTTCGATATTATTATACGGTATTTTTAAAGTTAATAAGCTTATTAAAATTATTATTAATATCGCAAAATATAATAAAAAAAGTATTTTTTTAAATTTTATATATAATTTTAATTTTCGTCTAAAAAAACTTTAATCTTAATCCGACTTTACCCTTAAACCCTTTAATAATATAACAAACCGAAAAACTTTCCTTATATAACGTTAACGTTCGTCGTTTTTTAATAACCATATTCCGTAATAATTAGCCCGCGTTAAAAATAATCCCTTTATTAAGGCTTTCCGAAACCGTAACGTTATAAGCGTTATAAAAATACCTACGTCTGTAACCCTTAGGGACCCTTTACCGGTAACCCCTAGGAACCCTTTACTAACAACTTCTGTAATAAATCGAAAGCTTATTACGAAATACCCGTCTATACCTGCTTCCGGTATGCAGGCCGAATTCGATAAAAGCTTTAAGGTCCGTAAAACCTTATCGATTACGTTCGAATATAAAAAAGGTAAAAGTTGCCTTAATTATAAAAACGTTAACCCCCAGATATATTAGATTAAAAACGGCATTTATTACCATAATATAATACTCCGATAGTTCGTTCGCTGGTATAACGATATCAACCGATAGGATGCTACATATAAAACGCCTTCGATTAGGTTATATAACGAACTTTATAAAAAAAAAATTACGGCAGACGCGGAATTCGAAAACGTTAAAAAATAACGCAAAATAAGCCAGCCTTTAAAAACTCCGGAAATTAAACCTTTAAAGCGTAAAAATAACGGTAATAATAATAATACGAATATTATATATAATTATTTCGGGGAAAACTTTTTTAATATAATAATTAATAAACTTTAAGTTAATAAATAATAACCTTTAACGGAATATATTATATAACAGGATTACTTAATTATTTAAACCTTTTAAAATTTTTCGAATTTAACGGTTACGGCGAACGAATATAACGATTAATAGTTACTTTTTATGTTATACCTTTTAACGCGAACGAATAATAAATTTTTCGACCTATTTATTCATAATTTTTTACTTTTTATTTCCGAAAATACGGATATTAATAAATTATTTTAAAACGTATATAAAAGATTCGTAATAACTTATAACGGTAATAAAAAAAATTAAGTATTTATATAACGTTTTACGAAATAATAATATTATTTTTTAATAAATATATTGCTTTTTTAACAGATAGTTTATATTTTAAAAAATTAAATGAAAAGTTTTTAGGCCTTTTAAATTATACGTTAAATTATATATTTAAAACGCGTTTAAATTCGAAAACGTTTTCGAAAATTTAAAGCTATTATTTTATTCGCGATTAAATAAGTTATTTCGTAAAAATGGTAATTAAAAGTAAGCGTTTTTTTACGTTATAATATTATTACTTAAGAAATTATTAATTTTATTATAAAAAGCCCAGGTTTCTGGAACGTATATAAAATAACGAAAAAAAACGACCATTTTTAGCTAATATTTTTTATTAATAATACGTATAAGAGAACGAAATATTTTTTAATATGGATCTTTTTTATCCGTTAAGTAACAGTACATTTTTTTTTAATTAATAAAACGTTAAAAAAATAACGCGTTTTAAAAGGTTTTATTATTTAATAAAAAAATTACGATAATATTATAACGTATATTAATACCCGTACCTTTAATATATTAATGTTTTATTAATAATATAACCTTTTTATAGGTCCCTTTAAGCCCTAACCGTCCTTTAACGCCTATATACGTAACAGAATAATCCGAAATTTATTATCGTTACCGCCTTAAAATTACGGGTAATTGGGATAAGGAAAAATACGATAAATAACGTAATTAGTACCTTAAAATAATACTACCTAAAAAAAAAGTTTAAAAAAATACGATACGAATATTTAATACGAAAAAGGTTTTAATAATAATTTAATACGTTATTTTCTTACCATATATATATTAATTAATTAAATTTTAACTTATACGTACGGTTTTAAAATATCCTTTAATTTTTTTTATCCGTTATTTAACCCGTTTATAATAATTTGCAAAAAATAATCCGAATTACTTGTTATTAAGAAAATCGTTAAATATATATTTAACGTAATAACGGATATAAGCTTTAAGATTACGGAAAAACGTTTTAATAAGATTAAAATTAAATAAATATAAAAAAAATTTTATAACTTTATTTAATTTTTTTATATATCGTATATATTTCGTCCGAATAATAAAAATTAACGTTATTTATTATTAATACGGAATATAACTTAAAAAACGGGTTTATTAATGGTAATACCTTTTTTTTAACCATAAAATAAAATTTTTACAGTTAATAAACCCTTAATATATAAAAATATTTAATAATTCGTTAATAATAATTATTAGCAATATATTAAAATAACGGTTTCGTTTTAAAATTTATTATACGAAAAAAATAAAACCTTTAAGTATTTAACCATAACGACGGTTAATATTACGTTTATTAATACCCGATTCGTTTACGAAAATAAATATATCCGAAATATATTTAACGACGGCATAAAAATATTACGTCCGTTATTTTAAATCTATTTACGTAATTTTAATTTTTTATTTTTTATTACCTTAATTAATAACTTTTAAATATTCCGAAATCGTAAAGATAGATATATATATATCGTAATAATCGGCGAAAAATTATTATATTTTATTAAAATATAAATCGGATTTATAAGTTAATTTTTTTAATAATTTTTATATAATTAATATTAATTAATTAAGGTAACGCGTAACGGAGTAATACGTAATAAGGTAACGCGTAATAATATATAATACGTACGTTAAATATTTAAGAAAATAATTTTAAAGTTTCCTTATAATAATAATTTATTCCGTTAATAAAAAACCGCCCGTTAGCTTTATATTAAGCTCGGTATTATTTAATCGTATATTTATCGACGTTAAATGTAATAATTAGGTTACCGTTAAAAAAACCAAACTTAATTATATAAGTTAATAGGTTATATTTTTATATCGCTATAAGGCGTTTACCATATTTAGCGTTTGGATTAAGGCTAATTAGCGCTTTAAGCGTTTCGAAATATCGTATATTATATGAATCGTTTATTAAAAAAGTTTTAACGCGTTATTGTTGAGTTATTATCGAAGGTTGACCCGCGTTATGAAGGGGCGTATACAAAAAAAGGTGTGTGATTCAGAAGCTAAGTGGGGCGGGGACACTCTGATTCGAAACAACAGTACTAACTCGGCAAGGAGACCCTGTAACCGTAGATTTCTGCCAATAACCTTGCGCCACCAGAACAAGTGGCTTGTCCCATTATGATCACTTGGCGTTTACACAAAGACAAGCTTCCCAACCTCTGCACCCCCATCCTACTTTATTACAGATAGATAATCTTCCAGGGACGGGGGACTCTGAGGCGTGAAGGAGGGAGGGAGGCACGCCACACCCTCCAGGGTGGTCTTGGCCCGCATTAGCGCAGCGGTCTACCCATGCAGACGGCCGACGTTTTTAGTTCCAGAGCCCTATGGAAGCTTCGATATATCTCTCTTTCCAGCAGCCGTTGCGAGAGCAGGGGGGGTAGGGGTTGACAAGAAAAGAAAAGACTACGTACTTTCAACGTCAACAAAAGCCCATTGTCGCGTGCTCGTATGCGCCATTGATTGACTGATGCACACTACCTACCCTTACATGAGCCCGCCTGCACAAAGACCCTGAAGGGTTCTGTCCTTTAGCTGCCTCTGATTCGTCAATTCGGAGCTCCGTCGATATCATAGTTATATATACTTGCTTATATACGTAGCTATCTACAGCAGCATAACCAAGGCTCTCCCCGCCATCTGTCTTGCCTCCGTCGAAGTAGCCAAGACGAGGCGAGACACGACGAGACACACGGCAGCAGCAATCCCGGTTTCGAACAAACCGAATTCACAAAATCCGAAACCGCCCTACACCCTCGAAAAATTCCTGTCCCAATGGCCGCCCAGCAGCCCCTCTTCGGCATCCTACCCGCCGGCCAGCCCCTGATAACACAACCAACGTCGCAGCCGACGCCGACGTCCTTCCTGTACGCGATCCCGCAGCCAACAACAACACCGGCTGCGAAGCCCTTCTCCCACCTCGCCGTGTTCCTGCTGCCCGGCGTCGCGCCGCCCGACGGCACGGCCGCCGCCATCTACGTGGCGCAGAACTCGGGCGCGCTGCTGCGCGGGGAGTCGGCCGAGCCGGTGTTCCGGTTCCTCGGCGGCGTGGGGCCCGGCAAGGAGAGCGCCGTCTTCAAGCTGAACCGCCACTCGGCCGCGGCCCCCAACGGCGGCGTCGCGGACGGGGCCGCGGGAGATGCGGCGACGAGCGAGGGCGTCGTGATCGGCGTCTCCTTCGAGCCCGCGGCCAGCGTCGCGGAGCGGATACAGCAACAACAGCAGCAGCAACAGCAGCAACAGCAACAACAACACCAAGCGCAACAGCACCAGCAGATAGAAAACGGGAGCAGTGGCGCCGGACGAGGACAACAACAGCAACAACAACCACAACCACAACAGCGGCCCTCGACTCAGGTGCTGGCGCAGCGCATCATCCAGAACGCGTACAACTTCCTGTCGAGCTTCAGCGGGCAGGTGGGCGAGGGCGGTGTCGAGGTGGTGCCGCTCAAGGCGTTCCAGGAGTGGTGGCGCAAGTTCGAGGGACGCGTGCGCAGCGACCCGACGTTCCTCGAGAGGGAGCAGGAGTAGTGGATCGGACTAGGCTAGGTAGGAGGCGGTAGGACTCTCGGTTGGTCGCTCGATTGGTTCGGTGCTGCCCGACCTATTGAGGACAACGATGCATGAATGACGACGACCACAGCAGACGCTAGCTAGTTAGATTTAGGGGGGCGGGGGACGTGGGTTAGTGAATGATGGTCCATGATCATAATTGACTGGAGATATAAAGAGTCAAGGGCGGTCGGATAACCGCGCAGGGAAGATGCATAGCGATAAGTCAAGTATGGAGTCGTGCAAGGGAAGAAGCACCAGCCGAGGAAAAGAGGATATGGGAAAGACAAAAGGACAAAGGGCGCATAGACGAACGGTGGGAGAGAGGGTAATAGCGGCAGCCAGCAGGTGCTGCTCGTCGCATGAGGGGCCGGGGCTGTCCAGCTCGAGTTGAGGGCTCCTTCACGCAAGAAGCAGAGGAATCTCTCTCCACGCATGGACATTGAGCTATTCGTTAGGTGGACTCGAATCTGCGGATATGGTGGCTGGTGGATGGCCACCTACCAAGACTCATACGGGTCTTGTTGAGTACCATCTCTGCAGAGCGACGCACGGCGAGCTGAAAAGGGGCTTTAAGACTGGATAGTACGAATGGCCTGGTATCCAGCTTTATATTTGTTCATAATCACCACAATGTAACTGCGAGCCACCCGGCAAGACAGATCGAGAAATTGCAAGCAAATGCCACATAAGCGAGGCAAGTTGAATGGGCTATCATCTCCTAGTACCGAATTCCCAAGATGCTTTTAAGTGACCCAAAGCCCGCCCCAATCGAAGTAGACACCAAGCCGCCCTAACGTCTCACATAAAATTCCGGTATCGTTTGCCCCGTAACGCCTGAATATGACCAGTAACCCGCCAATGTAGCGCCAAATAAAAATCATACAGGCAAAAGTCTAATACAACAGGTTCCCCGGGGATACTTTCAGCCCCGGTCCAGTGGACTTATTAACGGGCTCTTTTGTCTGGTGGGACTACCAGTGCGACTCCTCCTGCCGGCGTGGAGCATTTGGGGATACAGCCGCTCGCGGCTTTCCGTTCGAACCACCAGCCCACTTCGATCAATCGCGTTACTCGGGTGCGCAGGCTTCGTCAAGTCGTCGAAACCTTCAATGTTGAGCTTCGGCGTAGCCAGACCAGAAGCACGTCCGACTCGGGAGGTCCCACTACCGTCCGAGTGATCGCCATCGTCGGATGAGGTATCTCCCAGCTCGAACTGGTCGAAGTCACCCTCCTCCAATACCCTTTCGTAATTATGGGCCCCACGACCGAATATCTTTTTTGCGAAGTTCGAGAAGCCGCGTCTGCCTTTCCGAGGACTTCCGGGCCGCCGGCGGTAACGTAATATCGAATTAATCCTAGTGTACAGTCGCATCCGCCTATCTCGCTTCCGGAATAGAAAAGCGAGGAGGAATAAAATTAGAACGAAGAGAAGAAAGCCCGACGAAGATCGAGACTTGGCGTGATCCAGGAACTCCTCCGCAGTATCGCTCCAGTCGTCATCGTCTTCATCCCAAGTCAGAGAAGAATTGTATGTGGAGCCGGCGTACTGGAAGTCTGGTGGGATGCCTTTCACGTTGCTTCCGAAGCCGACCGGTAGATTGGCGTTCGACTGAGGGGGTATTTGGCCGGAGGCGTAAAGTAACATCTTGCCCAGCGTCCAGCTCACCTCAAATCCGTCGATCTTATCGGCAGCCTGGAAAGGATCTAAGAAACCTTTCTCCTTCGCAGCCTCGCCGATCCCTTTCGTAGCATTGACGCCCGGCGGAGATGTCGATTCTATCCCCACCCTCGGGATGCCGAGGCCTTCGTGTAGGACATTTATTAACCATGATGCCTTGAAACAGGCTTCTTGCGCCTCCTGGGCTGCGTTACCCTTCCGTCGACTGATATCACCCTCGATCTCATCCCAGCTTTGACTACAGAATTCCATCACCTTCTTTTGGTACGCGTCGAAGTCGTAGGATGATTCTTCGTCGTTTGAGAAGACACCGTGCGTGGAATGCCAGAATTCAGATACACCGACGAAATGATTCACATCGAAGTCGATGGGAGGGACGTGCTGACCATTCAGCAAGCAAGGCGGATCGTTACACACCATGTCTTTGCCTAGCAGCGGCTTCGTCATCCGCAAGCAGTCGTCGAACTCGCCTGTTCCAACTAGTTCCATCTCTGAGGACTTGCCCTTGATGGCGTCGCCGTCTGTCATCGTCCGCAATCCCCGGGGTAGGCAAGGATCTGGGACTTCATGTTGCTTATCTTCTACAAGGTAGGTGTCAAGCAGTTTATCGACGTATCGTTGTCGGGCTTCGTGCATGCCGAACCGGAGCCAGGTCGTGGTGAAGACCTTGTACTCGAGAGGTGCGCCGTTCAGCGTTCGCATTCGAAGAAGCTGAAGATCGTCCGCGTGCTGTTCGGCTACGGTAGCATTCGGCGCGAAAGCGATCTGTGCCGAGGCGCCGCCCATGTCGAGGAAGCCATAGGTATGATGGCCTTTGCCGTGCGCATGCCCGTTCGGGTCGTCGAAGCCTCCCAGAAGATAGTTCGCGGCAATCCATCCATATAGTCCTTCTGTCGCGCCAGGAATAACTTGGACGTGCATATCGCAGTCGGGAAGAGAGAATTGGGTGTGTTGACGGAAGTATGAGCAGATCTTCGAAGTCACAGCGCGCTGCTGATCAGTGGGGAGTAGTCGCATACCAGCCGTAGCCATGAGGAATATCGGAGTATCCGCATGCTTCTCCTCTGGTATGATGTCCATGGCATGATCGATGAGGTCTCGCAGATGGTCGGGACCGACGTCTTCGGGATGGTCGCCAAAAGTCGAGACACCAGGACGGATCTTCTTGGTCCATTTCTTCTTCGATTGCAGCTTAGGCAGACTATGTAACTCCTCGTAGGATGCATCCTTTATAGCTTTCGCCGGGTCTTTCCATCTATAGACATACACGCGGGTCCCGGAGGAACCAGCGTCAAGTATGACACCCCAGCGCCCTAGTCGATCGAATCGCCGGTCAGTAACGCAATTGGTAACACGACTCGGGGCTGCTTACATTTTCCCTTCCCCATAATCGAGGCGACGAAAGAAATGGACAGAGGTCGATTAAGAAAGTGATAGATAGCGGGTTGGCAGCGCAATTGATGCGACGATTCGTGAGAAGGCGAGCAGCTAGGGTCAAAATCGCAGCATATCCACGGAATTAGGTTTCGTTTCTAGGTTTCGCGCGTCGAAGGTCTTCTAGCGACAGTAGGTGCAGACAGTATCAAGGTTCGGTTGTGGCTGATTACGCGTCTCGATCGACACGATGTTAAAAGGGGCGACTCCAACAATTAAAAGGACACTATCTTATGTAAAGCGTAGTAAGATAAGAATTGTATGTTTGATATCTAGGTAGCGAAGGAATAAAATGACAGCACTACACGTATGTATGCGTCGAATTCAGAGCAAGGTCCCTTTTTCTCGAATTTGCATTTGAGGTAACGAGTGAGTAGTTGACAATAAATCACAAGTCGGGAATAACGATGGTGGGAGAGATTTCGAAGAGGGATGCGTAATGCTTCATAGAACAGTCCCAGTTTCTGCGACCGTCGACAAGAACCTAGAGCCAACGGAACGGGGGCTCTTGGGGGAAACTCTGGAAAAGATAGGAAAGGATCGATACCCTTCCCTACCTCGTGGGGAAAGGAGTGGATTCCTACAAGGGGGGCTGAAGGAGGCTAAGCTCTAAATAGGACAAGTGGCATTGAATGGATTGAAAGCTTGAAAGCGCCACACTGCTTCAGGTATCCAGGTCTGTCTTTCTCACTCACTTCTCTGAGACTGTCCTAACCGTTGGTGGGGGGAATTAGATTGTTTCTGGTTCAACGTCTACTGAAACATTCACTTAGTGTAGAGATTTTCTATATTAAACCTTTCCCCGATTCAGGTCAGTGCTTACCCTTCCTAAATGACGAGGAAGAGGAAGATGACAGAGTCTCGACAAAACCCACGCCCAGGCCAGCCTTTTATCCCACCTGCTTACTACACGCACTGGGTGTCTTGATCTGCCGCATGCTTTGACTGCACGAGATATGACTGTGGTCTGTGTCGACGCTGTAATGCCTAAGTCTCTTATGTATGAGCGACCTCTGTATTACCAAATACGAGGTGTTTTTACCAGAACTTACTCGTGCCCCCACATGAGAATAAACAAAGATACGGAAGAAGTTCGTATCGGCCCCCATCGCTTAGAGTGGAACTGCTATTCGTGCCCACCATGTCTATCTAGCAAGTTGCATACGACCACAAGCTCAGCTCGCCACTTCGTAGTCAGTGTTCCTAAGATAAGGCGTTCTTGCACCTCACATGGAAACTAACTATAGACAGAAAAAGTGCCTAAGCTACCCACACTATACGTAATGCCATAAAAGGCTGACTCCCGCATGCATGGGTACTATAGGTGCATGCTAGCATCCCCATTACAGCCACAACCTATGTATAGCAATATCCCCACGCGAAATCACGGTATTATCCGACACTCGATTGGCTACCGGCCTTCTGGCGTCTTGGCAAGGACATACATAACTTTTGATCTCCGAGATAATCAATCAATGGGGGAGTCGTCCGAACCCTCGAGAGCGGGACACTATGATGTGTGCATGAATGGGTTCATTGTGGACATCCACGTAACATCCCTTTGTCAACCTGTTATCGAGTTCTTTCGAATCCTGTCCTTGGTAAAGCTGATGGGAAGGTCAAGGAAACACTTCCCCCATTTGTCCCAAACCAGAGTCTCACGATGCAGAATGCAACGAAACTCCAAAATCGTCGTAATCCTCACTTTGCCAAGAACGCGCCATTATGATTGTCGAACCAGCCTTATCGGAAACATGCCTCTTGGCGTGATTGTCCAGGTATTTGCTTACGACGTCCTCAATGAATATCCCGCGAAGCGACCGTGATGAGCAGGGCCTCTTGCCCGAAAGAATCGAAACTAATAACCAAAATGGTCACTCCCGAGGCCGCATTGGGATCGATAGGCTGGACGGTCCACGGAGAAAACCGCTGTGTGCCCACCCAAGAAAAACGCCGTCGCTTTGAGCCGGGCGATCAAGCATGCAGCTACTTGATTAGCTAGAACAACCAAACGTAACCATCATATCAAGTACCGATATCGTTCCCAATTCATTGGCTACGAAGCTCTGGATTTTTCGCCATTCCAAAATACAAGATCAACCGACTTCAGCCGTAGAATTAATCCACCACTGTTACCACTGCCGTAACAATATCTCTATCTCACCGGCTCCAAGAGGGAATACCTGCCCGGCCCCGCTCCCACTTCACTCACAGGTCCCTAACCACCTACTCCCGACTGCCCTGGTCCTTCTCGGGGTGCTTGGCCAGCCACTCCTTGTCCTGGTGATACGCGGCGTCAAGCTGCTCGGCGGCCTTCGCGAAGTGGTCCGCGGCCGCGGGGTTGTTGGCCGTCTCGGCATCGCGCCTGATGGCCTCCGCGAGCGCCGGCTCCGCGTCGAGGGGGATGTGCCGGCCCGGGACCGTCTTGTTGACGCGCTGCGGGTCCGGCGGGTTCGTGTCCTGTGTTGGGAGCAGGTGAGTTGGGTCCGTAAACAGACAGTAGTGGCAAGTAAGTTTCTAGCAATATTGCGTTATAGCTACCTAGATACCTAGGTAGGTAGGCCACCTTACCATGTTCGTAGCTATGCCCGCCGTGTAGTGGCCGAGCGCCGAGTCGGTCTTCTGCGCTGCCGAGTAGCCGGGGACGGCGTTGCCGGGCAGATGAGGGTTGTTAGCTACAGTACGTAGCGGCGCGGGTAGTCAGCCTTTTAGTGTCCTCACTATCGTCATAAGAGATTCCCTGATGCTGTCGGGTCTAATTACCGTACCTTTGTCACGAGCATGGCGCTCGCCGGCCGAGGCCTTCAAGGCTTCGAGGTTCTCAGGGTCGTTCATGGCTGCTGTTTCTTTCACTCGGGACGGAAATGGCTCTATAGACGATATCGCTCGAGGAGACCCCGGTAATGTGAATGAGACATCGGTGGTATAGTCTGTTGTGGATGTAGGCTCTGGTTGCTCTTTACGAATATAGTTCGAATTCACAATAGGCGTGTTGACGTCATCACGGCGTATGTATGAGGGGCGTCAGTGAATGGGATCGGCAACAAAGGAAGCCATCACCCTGACAACTCTACATCGTCGTCTCGGAAAAGCTGCAGGTTTACAAAGTTATTGTCCGTCACTACAGGCCTATCTAGGTAGTTAAGGTAGCCAAGGAGGTGTGCCGGGCTCAGCGATGCTACCTAGGTATCTCCTTGCCATCAGAGCCATTTGGGTTGCTTCTTCCCCTTTCGTTAGAAAATTAGAAACGACGGGGGCACACGGGATAAGACGGCGAACAAGGGATTCCAAAAGAAACCACCCCATATATATTACAAGTGATAATATAATACTATACACCTAGGTAAACGACTAAATGCAGCCACCCAAGGTAGGAGGAAGGCCACGACCCGCGTGCGCCCATTCCAAGCCATAGGAGAAAGAACCACCAGCCAGGCCTCGCAGCGTCACAGTCTCCCTCTAACTATCAATCCCGGATGGTAAATACGCCGACGATGGCAAAATACAATAAAATACAGCGATGTACAATCTGAGTTAACTCGGGCCAGCATGCCACCGATCAGAATAGCCTCCTTTACCGCCCGGTATCCCGCCGAGAACGCCCCTTTCCCCAGCCCCGAAATTCCAGATAGCCGCCCAAGTCCATGTCGTAGGTGGTGAATGACGAGCCAATGTGATGTCCGCCCTCCCACACGCCTGGCCAGGACGCGCGGAAGGGCTTCGGGTGTTGAGAGGTGTTAATTTTTGCTCCGCGTCCGGAGGCTTGAAAGAAGGGTATGCTGAATCGAAAAAATTTGTGGGAGGTAAAGATGTTGCGCGCGGTAGATATTATATAGAGAGACGTCTGAATGTGTCGCGCAGTGAAGGTTCAGGGGTTACTTACCATTGCCGCTAAGGTATGGGCAGCCGTTGCAGCGTAGTGTGGATAGTAGGTGGGTAGATAGAAGATATAGAGGTGTAGGTAGATAGATCTAGGAGAATCGGGGTATATGGATGTTAGTGTATACGAAGGGTTTACTTACCCATCGGAGTAAAGCTGGGAGAAGAGCTCTTATAAGTTGCCAAGAGACTAATACGTCGGGGCCGGGTTTGTATATAGAGACCGCCAAAACTCACTCACCTCGTTAGTATAGAGGTGAGAGCGCGTGGCGAGCAGGATCCGAGCTCCGAGGACGACGAGACCAGCGAAACTCCTTAGTATCGGCAAAGCGCGGATATACCACTCCGCCGGGCCCGGGGAATATATGAAGTTAGGTTAGGTATGAGTAGTAAGTTAGTGTAATCTCCATTTCGCTTCCCAATACCGGGCATCGCGCGGTTAAAGGTCTCGAAGACGGCGGCGGGGATTCATCGGATGAGGCCATTCCAATATAATAAAGACGAGTAGCTTGCGGCGGGGAGTTGCCTTCCGGAATGGCACTCCCTCTTAGCACCCGAAGCAGGGGCGGCTTACCTGCTATTTTACCGTTTCTTTCAAACGGGGCAGTGCCTTCTCTCCTAGTAGATGCGGCACCGGTATCATTAACCGACTTCCCCCTACTGGCCCTGCTGGGCCCTCTCCTCCTGGCGCCACTCACTTACTGGCGGCTCTGTTCGGGAGCCGGGGCCAGCTGCAGTTGCTTGAGTCTTGCCTCGAGCGCCTTGGCCTTGCGCTTGTGGTGGGTGGCAGCCTCCTTGGCCTCGTCACGGACGGCGAGGACGTCGCAGAGCCCGTTGATGAGGCCCTGGCCGTCTTCAGGGTCGACGCGGCGGTCGTGCGCCAGGATATCGAGCGCCGGCCGCACGGCCTGGTAGCGAGCACTGTCCTCGACGAGTCGCTGCAGCACCTGCTCCTGGGCTCCGAAGTCGTAGATACCGACGCCGCCCGCCTCGGAAAGGAGCACCGCGAGCGGCTCCAGGGCGTTTGCCAGCCTCACGGCCCGCTTCTTCTCCGCCTTGAGCAGCCTCTTGAACAGGTAGTCGGGCGTCAAGAGGGCCGTGTCCGGCTTGCTGGGACCGACGTCCGAGGGCTCCGTTATTACTATCTGCGGAACTCCCATGGGCGCGTTCTCCTCGGTCTTCGGGGCGACAGCCTCTGCCTCCGCCTCCTCCGCTGCACCGCTGACCTCAGGCTCACTACTGGAGCCAGCGTCCTCGCTGGAGCTTTCGACGTCACCACGTTGTGCTTCTGCACCATGGTGATCGTCGAAGGCCGGCTCCGGGAACGAGGTCAGCGCTGCTGCAGAGTTGGGCGAGATGACCATCCCACGGCGGCGTGCCGTCTTGGCCTCGTCGTCCTGGCGCCGGGTAACGACCACGGGCTCCGCAGGAAGCTCCACCGGCAGCGGCAGCTCAGCAGGCAGCTCGATAGGCATAATGCTCTGCTGGGCACCGTGCCCGCGGAATATCTCTGCGACCTGGCCCGAGGGCATCTCCACGACGGCCCGCTTCCGGTTATAGGACTTCCGAGCGCTGAGCAGCTCAGGAGCCCTGACCGGGTTCGACCTGAGAGCCTGTGCGGCAGTACCCAGGTTTTCCGGCTTGATAACCACGGGAATCTCCTGCGCCGCGACGTTCGCCGGGGTGGTTGGCGACAGCTCGAAAGGCGGCCGGTTCGGACGCGGCGGGGGAGCCCGGCCACCTACAGCGGTGTAGGGGAATACTGGCGTCAAGACCTTCTCGACTCGCTGGGGCGCACTGATCCCGGGCCTGCTGCCGTTGGAGGTCTTGCCGTGATCCCGCTTGTCGAACCACTTCTTAAAGCCCCGCTTGGGCGGCGACTCGTCCTCTCTCATTCTCACCAGCCCCTCCAGCTTGTTGTCCAACTCGGGGACTCGGGCTGGGCCGCGATCCATCTCCTGATACACCCGAGTGCTCGATCGGGCAGCGCCTGATCGCCCATAGGGAGAGTCATACGCCAGCGTAGGCTCGTCCCACCTGGGCGGCAGGTGCTGCGGAGGTGCGGTCGATAGTCTCTGGCCGCTTGCGCCGCTAGGCACCCCCGTCGTATAATGAGTCGATGACGAAGCCATTTTCGGTGAAGGGGGAGACTCGGTTATTTCAGGGATGGGATAGTCACGGATGATTCGTTTGAGGCTCACCAATTGCTTCTCTAAGGGCTATTGATGATTGAATTATGATGAGAAGGAGAAAAGGGTATTTCGACTGGACTGTGGTGCCTTTTTATGTATAATAAGAGACAGCGCATTCTTTCATGAACGTCTTATTGTCTATTGAACGGAGATCGATCTTTCAGAGAAAGAGTATTGTTCGCGCGAGTCTGGACGACCGGCCAAAAGAAATTACATTGAGAAGGTAGAACAAAGACCAGTTTATATGCTCAATGAACTTGTTCTCTGGTTCCTCAGTCTGCCCTCAAAACCAGCTTCAAGCTCAGGGTTTGCTTTCGAGATCGGGGGTCTAGAACGCTGCCTTGGATAAAGAGTACGTTCTCCTTAGTGAATTGGCAAGTTATCGCGCAGGTCAAACTGGTCATGGCTCAAACGCCTGCATATCCGCTGCGTATACCCCCAAGGACGGACTCGGGTTGGTGTCCCTGGGGCCTTCGGTTTAAGGCGGATGGGTTTGGTATAGGGCGTTGAGCTGCTGCTGACTCAGTAAGCAATCTTTATCCCTAAGACTTCATCACACAACGTCTGGAGGCCGACTTACCGCGTGGCCTAGTCTCAGGAGCCGCGAACTGATTGAGACTTCCCCCTCCATGGCTTACTTTCAAGCCTGACGTTAAGCCAACAGTCGGAAATCTAGCAGAGTTTTTGAGATTATTAGACGACGTCTCCCTAAGTGGCGCACCTATGTTCACCGGGTGCGTTGCATTTCGCGAGTTCCTGGGGGTGCCCATAACGAGCCCCGGTACGGTCGATAACCCAATACTTGTAGGATCACCGGCTCGTTGACGATGTGTCGAAGGCGTGAAAGGAATATCGGCTAGAGAGCATCAGCTAAAGTCTTCCAATGCCACGAGTTAAACATCCTACATTGAGCTCCAACTGTCCTAAACCAAGTATCGCCGTGGCCTAGGTTCATGCCTGGGGGCCGGTAACTTGTAGTGACTCCTGGCTGCTCGCGTATTGTGTTATGCGGCTGCCTATATGGCGCACCGGGTTCTTGATATGTTTCATGACCTGAAGTGGTACCCATGAAGCCGTTCGCACCAGCTGCACCAGCCGAAGCGGCTTGCAGAGTCGAGTCGACAGCATCTTCAGCCGCCCCCTGCATCTGGCCGAGCATCGCCTTTCGTTTGAGTTTATCGTACAGCTCCTGGGTCTGTAGGAGCTTTTTATTCTTCTCCTTGAATGCGTGGGTAAGTTCATCATGCTTCTTGCGAAGCTCGTCGTGGTCCAGTTTCACGCATATTGACTGTCAGCAAGAGTCTGCAGGAGGTGCACGTGCCGGGACATACTAGCAAGCTTGTTCTGCAAGCTCGTGATCTCAGAATTGGCTTCGTTGATAACCTTGTCGAGATGAACGCTAAGGTTCGAATACTTTTCCGTCAGTGCCTTGCCCAGCCACTCTTGGTAAACACTTCGCAGCAGTCAGTTCGTTAGGAACCTAGGCAGTGAAATGAGGGCGATGCTCACATCTCCTGCGTAGTCTGATATGCCCAAAAGCTTAGCGCTCTACTCGCGCATTCGACAACGATATTCGGGCTTAGGCCACTCAAGACGCTTGTCTTGTAATCGTCGCTCGGCTTGAGATTGGTGATGACAGCATCATCGGGGTTCGTCAGATGTGTGCCGCATGCTGGACAAGAATTACGTTGTTCGTGTGTTTGACCGATTAAACCGAGTCGAGTCGCACAATCGGTGCAGAAGATATGGCTGCGATCAGGGGGGTCTTAGTTCACGTCGTCGTGTTTGTCGATGAAACAGGAATACACAGGAGATGCTCAATTCTCACCTGCAAGTCGTCACAAGAGCGCGATCATTGAGCTCCTTGCGGCATTTCAACGAGTTGCATCGCAAGGTGTGTTCCATGGCGACAGGCTGTAACTCGGAGCCGCGTGGAGGGAGTATATCGACGATTTTGAGGACCATCGTTGGGAGGTGTTAAGGCCGAAAAGACGACGAAGACATTCTACGATCAGGCCACAGCATTTCTAAAGAAATTTTCCATGGCATCGAGGCTGACCGTCCCACTTTCCTTTATCTACGGCGACGAGCACCTTCCCTCGCGATTGTCTCCCTTCTCGTTGACTCCAGACCCCCTTTAAGTGAAACACTCTTTAGGGCAAATACATGCAATGTTGGAAGACAAGACTCGGCGTCAATCATAGCATGCATACTATACATACTTGTTTAAGTAAATAATTGAATTGAAAAAGTCTCCGCTCGAGAGAACAATTGTGTTGTTGCGGGTGGGAGTGAGGGTGTATCATTCGTTCCCTCGTCTCCCGCATGTGTGTATACAGCATATTATCCGATCGTATTGCTTTTCTGTCTAGTCAGTTCTGTATCAACAGTGTAATTATCGTAAGGGTCATTGTTCGTTCCTATGTGGGCTTGCGGGCTTTGAATCTTGACAAAAGAATGGCTACAATACCCCCCGGCTTAAAGATCACGCATTGACAATAAATTCCAGACTTTTCTGTCAAGGCAAAGCATCTCTAACGGACATCCAAGGTATTTGCGAGTCTGGCTAGTTGGATGCTAATCATTAGCCAGTCGGAGTGGCTCTAATGCCTCTTATGGGCCGTCCCCCTTTTGACATCGAGGAGACAAGCCAACGCGTTCCTAGAGAGGAGGTGGAGTCTGAAATGCCTGTCACGGTATTTTACTGGAAGGGCAAGTAGGTCCGGTACATGCCCTGGCATCAAGCCAAACCGGAGTTTCAACAAAGCCTGTCGTGGTGTAATGGTAGCACAGTTTCAGAAGGGGTCTGGCAAACAATCGAAAGATTGGGGTGAATAAGACGTGATACAGCTCCAAAGATGGCTCGTACGCTCCAGGAGACTGGCAGGCCCGAGTGCGATCCCGGGTTCTGGCTCGGAATTCCTTTCTGGAATTTCTCGTCAATCCAATACAAATATTTCCACCCCTTTTCACCACCGCCAAACTGCAAGGAAGGCTTATTACCATCTCGTATATGATAGCGATCAGAAGAACCGGATCGCCCAATGGCGCCGCATAAGAAATACTACATCTCAATACATCACCCATTCCCTATCGCACGAGAGAATCCAACAGACTGGCTCTAACTGGGTAAGCCAGCAGGCATTTGTATGAACCTATCTGAACTTGGCCCACAAAAAACAGGAACCACACTTATCAAGCTATAGACTCTCGTTTCTCTTCCACAACCCCCATTCTTACTATACAACGATCCTTTTTATCTCTATATTGGACCAAGGTACACTCATCCGTCTCAGTCGTCCCGTGAAGGCCTATGTTTCGTTATCACACTTGCTTACTTGCTTGTTTGCCTGCGGTTTAAAACAGCCTTCATGCCATTCGCGTTTTCAGCATCACACTCAACTTGCGCCCAACTCAACCTGGCTCATTCCCTTATGCCCTCTTGTCCTACGCGGTACCCTCAGGCCCTACCTACTCCTTCTTCTCGTCACTCTCCTCAGGCGCGGCCTGTTGTGCACCGTCCGTTGCCGCATCCGCCTCTGCCTCCGCACCGGTATCAGCCTCCGGCGGTGGTGACGGCTCCTCGAGTTGCAGGTCGTTGCGAAGGTCCGGGAGGAAGCGGTCAATGCGCTTCCAGGTCTCGACCCAGAGCTTCTCCTGCGAGGGGTCCTTGCTCGGTGGCACGAGGTACCCGCTACTGGACATGAATAGCAGGATATTTTTCAGGTTTTCCGGCACAGCCTCCTCCTGTGGCCCCCAACGGGCAGAGAAGTCAGCACTCCGTTACACTTTTACTGGATGGGATACGATGCAGGTACGTTTGAGGCGCGGCAGGCGCTAGGATCCACAATGTGGAGGAACAGGGTGAAAACGTGCTAGGTAGGGGCAAAGAGAGAAAGAAAGCCACTTACCAGACTGTCGCCCTGCCCGCTATTCATGAGCCTGTCCATGATGTCGATGATCTTGAGCCAAAGATCGAGCATGCCGTCCCACTTGGAGAGGAGGACAAGGTACTGGAGGAAGACCTTGCAAAGCAGGGAGGCGGCCTGGACACGGGTCTCGCTCATGCCGTCGCGGTCCGACGAGAAGACCTCAGGCTTCAGCAGCTTAAGAATGAGCGGGAACAGAACTTCGCCGAATATGGCGGTCCACTCCTCGTGGTCGCTGCATGTCAGCTCCGGTGACAACAGCGACCGCTGCAGGGACGAGAACGCCAGGTGGCGTACTTCTCGGCATGGGTTGGTGCACTGTGTCGTGAGGGCCTGGAAAATCGGCAGCCAGTACGCTGACCAGGCTGTATGGTCTTTAGCAAGTCTGGGACAAGCGAATGATGGGGGCCATATACATACCCTCCTTACTCTCGAGGTGCGACTGGTTCATTAAGTGAGGAATGCGCCCGGTCATGCTCGATATGAGATTGACGGCTTTGACACCACGCGAGATGACGGCGTTGTCACTACAGATGAGTCAGATCCGCATGTGGATCATGCGTGGAAATGAGCAACGTACCTTGCGGCGTCCTTCTTTTGTGGTCGGGCAGTCTTCGGCCTCTTGTCACTCTTCTGCTCAGCAGGCACACCTTTTTTAGCAGCAGAAGCAAACTCGTTAAGCAGAGAAATCGCAGCCTCGTAGTTGTCCGCGATGATTGCCGATGGAGAACCAGATACGCCTCCTTCCAGGATCTCAAAGACGATGGGGGATGAAGTAGGATTGTCGCTTAGCGTGCGTAATATGACCCAGAAGTCAGGCGAAGTCATGATCTCGCTACGAAGTGGACCGGGCGGGTCGATGCAGATCTTTAGTCCCTGCAAGACCAGCTGAGACGTCCTCGCAAGAATGTCCTTCGGGAAGGTAGATATTGTGTGTAACAGAACAGGCGCTCGTACAAAGTCATATTCCTAATCCGTTAGCTTTTCTTTCTTGGATAAAGACGCAGTCCACTCACGTAGCTAGCTTTCAAAACGTTGAACTGGTAGAAAGCAGTTCGAGAAACGAGGGATGCATGGTACCGAGCCGGCTCACGTAATATACCTTGCAGAACCTTGGCTACTCCTTTACTAAGTTGCTCCACTGTTTCCGCGTCTCTCAACGCAAGAACGGTGCAGAGCTCAAGGATGTATACAATCTTTGGATCATACAAAGGCTTCTTAGGCCTGGGCTCAGCTCCATTCGATGGCGAAGAAGGCACGCTATCCGGTTTCACCGTAATGGATGGCTCATCGGGGCTCTCATCGTCCGGCAACTCCTCTAGTAAAGCCGTCACTAATGATTGCAGCGAATCAACCGGAAGAGTCCTGCGGTGGTGTTAGACACAAATGGTACGAGGGAACTGGATCAACTCACGATATCTGTGCGAATACGTCGCCCAGATTGCAGGTCATCACACAGTCCCGGGTGCTTAAAGCACTATCCTCCTCTTCCTTCGACGGCTCTGGGGGTTCGTCGGCTGCGTAGCTCGATATGTATGAGGATAGGGACGCAATGAATCCAGTATCGGCGGGCCTCGCAGCCCGGTCTATGACTGGAGCTCCCTGGAGAGGAATTTTTGGTAGTTTCAACCGCTTGACGAAATCGCCGAACGCCTGAGAGATTTCCCCACCACTGAAGAATTCGGGGTCCAATTCATGACTGAAGAACGAAGGCATCAACGAATTGACGAAGAGATTCAACCATATACGTATTATCTGGAAGGTCTGTTAGCCCGCAATAATACGATAGCTTGCCGGAGGACTCACATGTTGCCAACCCTTCCGAATGATGTGCTCGCTTCCCTTCACAACGCTAAACAGCACCAGTGTCGCGAGCTGGCCTTTCAGGTCACTGCCGAGCTTAACGGCAAGTTCGCTGACCATGACGGCATTGCCGTCGGACTGTTTGAGCTCAGTGTTGAGTGCGGTATTCGACTCCGACTCCAGGGTAGACATGAAGCTCAGGTTCCTGATGATGCGGTCCAAAGCCTCAGTATTGCCATACTTGGACGCAATCCGCGCACACTGGTCAAACCCGGCAATTACTCGATTAAAGACAGCATCATCAGTTGCTGACATGAAGACGTAGGAAAGCGTTGAGACAATAGGTTTCCACGTGGTAGCGAACATGTCGGCATCGAAAATGTTGGTGTTGCACAGTACCAGAGGACCTGCGGCCTCGGTCTTGAGGAGCAGCTCTCGCCAAGCATAGTCGAATGCGTGCTGGTTGTCATGCTCATCAGGAAGAACGATTTCATTCAACTTAATAGCTTCGAAGATAGCTTCGAGAAACTCGGGAGCGAAGTCCTTGCCGGCGTTCACCCCTCTAAGGTTCCTGCCAAAGTCCTCAATTGTCATGCGCTTCTTACCCTTAAGCTTGGGGCTGTGTTGATCGACGTTTAGCATGATGATAGCGTATGTCAGGACGAATGCCGCATCTTCATCGGCTACATCCTGCTGTGTCGGATTCTTGACGTATTTCTTTGAGAAACTTGATATGATCCGCTCAATAAGCGCTGATTCGCCCGGAAGGCGGAAGCTTGCTAGGAGCATACGAAGCGCTTCGTCAACCCGCTTCTCGGAGAAGTCAAAGAGGCTTATGAACGCCTCTAGATACTCCTCGTTGCCCTTCTTCGAGATGAACTCGCCAAGCACAGTTTTGGAGATACGCGAGGTGCTTTTAAGAAATGTCGCTACAGAGACAGGATTGTTCTCGATGATGCCTTGTTCCTTTAGGTACCCGAGTCCTTCCTTGGGCGCTTCGTTGAACTTGCTCGTGCCTTTAACAATAATTTTCTTCTTCCGCCTCTCTTCTCTTAAACTGGCCGTATCCGGCAAATCCGCAGACACGGGCTCGTCTTCGAGCCGGTTGAAAATGAACTGGATATAACCGAGCAAGGCATCAAGGCATAGTGGCGGAACACTAGTTGTACTCCAGGTAGCCGAATCCGGCAAAGCATTCCGAGACAGGAGGCCAATCATGTCCTGGCACAGATCGCCTCGATTTACGTCGCAGTCATAATTTACGAAGAGCTCGACCAGGTAAGTGGGCATCCGAGCAAGAGCCCCCACACTCTCTACCATAGCCTGACGGGCGTCCGGTTTCCGCGCACCGCCTTCCATTCCTAGCTTTTGACGGTCCTTGAGCGGTACAGGCGTCGACCTGCCGCTGCTCGGCTGCGAAGGCGGAGGCTTCGCTGAACTTGGCCTTTGAGGAATATCCTCATAGAGGAATGGATCAATCCCCGCCTCTCGAGGGATCGGCACAGGAGGGTGTAGGCACGTGACGAGGTATGAGAGGAAAACCTCCTGTTGAAGCTTAAGAACACCTCGGCACGTTTCAAGCAACGTTCCGGCAACGATGAGCGATTCCTGAAGGATAGCCATATTATCGGAGCGTACAAGCTGGAAAAGATGACGACATAGCCGATCTTCGGCAACCACAGCTAGGGATGGATGTCTCGCTATAGAAGGGCCTGCGACCTCGAGAGCGACGTGTATAATCCGCAGCGCCATGACTCGCATGGTATCTCCCTGTTGTTTGTCGTGAGGATCCAAGAGATCCACAAGAACTCGGAAGAGTTCCTTTATGCTCGGTAGGGAGTACGGCCTGATCTCCAGGGGCTCCGAGGCCTCTGAAGCACCTGTATCCTCTGTAGCGACTGTAGCGGGTTTCGTGACTGCGTCATCGCTCGTCTTATCAGAGCCCGATGATGAGCGGGGCTCCTCGGCTGGAGGTCCGTCCGATGAGGCTATCACGTCATTGCCGTTGGCGGATGGGACCATCTTCAGGGCCTCCGCGTCTCCGTTGGTCTGGTGGTCGAGAGCCTCCAAATCATCACCTGCTTCGACTTCCAGGTATTTCAAGTGCTCAAAGATGATTTGACACATTCGGACCATAGCAGCCTCTGCGGTTCGTCTTAAAAGTTCGGAGAGTCTTGATTGACAGCACATGGTTAGGCCACACTCCATCATTTCGCATACGCTTTCGTCACTAAGGAGCCAGCCACCCGGGCCAGAGAGCATATCCTCCATGAGATGCAGGATCATCAACAACACGACCTCGTCCTGGGCCGAATCACTAGCCTCAAACCGACAGTGGGTAATTGCTGTGGACAAGGACTGCATGGCCAGCGGAAAGCGCGGGGATTCAGGACTGATGAAGCCGTACGCCAGAAACTTTCGGATGGCCTTCAGGGCGAGGATCGTGATCGGCGCGGATGTGGAAGAAGCTTGTATTACTTGGAGAAAAGGGGCGAGCAAGGTCGGGGCGTCAAACTCGTGGATCTCTAGCCGGTATATTAGCGACTGCAATCGGAAAGTCACAAAACTGTCGGTTCCTCCGTAGACTCACCTTTACAACTAGACAGCTCATGGCGAAGCCGCCCGAAGCCCGCCATCAGCGGGTTGTCGGCCATGCTCTTGCCCTTCTGCCCTCGTAGGCCCCACCTATTGGCGGCCCCAACATCTTGGGCGCCATCCCCTCCCAAGCTTGACGATCCTCTACTTCTCGGTCGTAGGAGCGGGTTCGAAGGCCCGAGCTGAACAGATGTAGGGCTGCCGCCGAGGATGGAAGACACGGATGAATGCGCCCACCTGGCATGCTTCCGCATAGCAGATGTGACGGATATGCATTCTGATATAACTAGAGCAACCGGATCGACTGCCACGGAGACCGGGCGGCTCCGGTACTGCGTGCTCGCTTGCTGAATTGTGTCCATAACGGCGTTGGATGTCGACGATCCGCTGGGTCGGTTTGGCAGTATATCCGAGCTAGATGCTGGCCCATTCGCAAAGCCTGGTTCGACTTGGGCGTTGGTCTGCGCATGGATCAACGCATCGTAACTCATGCTTGGCGCCCCTATGGCGGTATCATTCAGCTATAGGAGTAGGATGGCGTGTATCCCGTCGTCGGGCGGCTCGCTCAGATTTGACTATTCGCCCGTCAACAGCGACGGTGTCCAGGTAACAATCGGGCTCGGAGTAGGAAGTAAGCAAGAACGGGGAACTCGAAATAGGGACTCGAAGAGATTAATCGTAGAAGTAATGTGTCCTGTGTTCCTATGAACTCACATTGAAGCTGAACACCCAATAGTAACCTGTGTAGAGCGGAGGCTAACGTGAGGTTTGATCCAGTAAACAGCTGGAACTTTCAAATGATAAGTACAAGGTTATCGATCAACCCACATTTGCCCCAAGCTTCATTTCATGGTCCAAACTTTACTAAACCAGGGTCCAATTAAGGTACCTAAGCTGATAAGTACTAACTTAATAGCTGCCTAGCGTATGTACAAATCGGGTCCACTTAGTTTCCGAACAGCAAATTTAAGCATATTAAGATGTTTAAAAATCCAAAACACAACACCTATACGTTATATAAAGTGATAAATTTTAATATAAATAATTATATATATAATTAATCGAAAAACGAAGAATTTATAATAAAATAATACCTACGAAAATTTAAAATTTTTTTAAAGTTCATATATATATATAATATAAAAACTATATATATTTATTACTTATATAAACTTTTAATATAAAAATACGTTTAATTATTCGATTATATAATAAAAAAGAATAATAGATTTATTTATCTTTTTAATTTAATCCTATAATATAAATTTTTATTATTTATTTTAATACTAAGTATAAAAATATTAAACTTTTTAAATATTAAAGTTATAACCGTATAATTTTATAAGGTAATACCTTAAAATGTTATAAAACCATATAATAAATTTTATAAAATTTTATAAAGGTTTTAATAAATTATAATTAATTTTTATCAAAATCCGTTATTTTATATTCGGATTTTAAATAAATATAAAAAATACTAAATAACGTTTAATTAAAACCAAACTTTTATATCTTATATAATTTTAAATGTTATTTAAGATAATAATATTACTTTTCTTATATGTATTAAAAACAAATAAAAATTTTTATTTTTATTTTTATATATAAATTTTATAACGCTTAAACATATTTTTATCCAGGAATACCTGGAAAAAAAGGTTATTTAATAATTTAATTTAAATCCCCTAATATTAATATATATTGGTCTATTTTTATTTTTATTTTTATTAAGGCGTTGTGGTTTTATAAGTATTTTTCGTATTATTTTAAGGTGTTCGGAAACTAAGTGGACACGATTTGTACATCACACTATACGGTATGTCTACATAGTAGTGCTGTCCGACCTATGCAAAAACGGATAAATCGGCCCCCCAAAGCACCGACTGTTTGAAGGCTGTTCAACTGCCTGGGCACTGCCTGGACGTTAGGCGGTTCAAAGCTGCGGTATACATACAAGCAGCAACGGGGACCGTTATAGCGCAAGGAGATATAATTCAAGCTATTGATCCTACCTTACCAACTGTCGGTAGTGTTGAAGGAGGAAAATATATGTAGCCCACCAGCGTAGACGCCAATATAGGACTCCCCTATCAGGCAATCGCGGGGCGATGTGCTACAATATGTTGAGTCTCTCTGTCTTTTGTCGCGTCTGTAGGTAGCCTTAAAAGAAGCCGCTGTCTATGCAAATCGGTTAAGCACGCGTCTGCGCATTCCCATCGCTCCCATCCCCGATGAAATCGTGCTCCGGTTGGTCGCCATACATCGTCACTGACTCTGCCCGAACGCCAAATGCTCATGACCCCTTACAATCCCTTCGTGTCGGTTAATATTATACAAACGACCTTTAACCGCCCGCGTGTCCATGTGCCTTCTTCCCGCTCTTTGTCTGGCCGTCACCAGCAGAGGAATGTTGGCTTGAAATTTTAAAGAAACTCCGTAACTCCACATACTTGACTTGAACTTTTGGGGGGCCTCTGACGCTTGACAGCGACAGAATCCACCATCCCCAGAGAAGTCGTATATTGCTCTTAAGCATCAGCGAGACCCTTCCGCTCCGGCGCCTTTTTCGAATCCCTTGCTTCTTCTTGCTTGGAGTCTGCTTTTGAGTCTTTAGATGTCCCCGAGTTAGACTTTTCCGTGGATTCCTTAGCTTCCTTGTTGGCTTCCTTTGCGATTTTCTGCATCTCCGATTTGTCTTGCTCCCATTGCGTGTTGGTGTCGTCGAATGCGTCCTTGATCTTTTTCTCCCTTTCCGCTCTAGCTTTTTCTTCGGCTTCCTTGGCGAGGCGTTCCTGTTCCATCTCCTACACAAGAGTCAATCGTGATCCTAAGCTCATGCGGATACGATGCAGACTTACCTCCATGTGGCGAATGTCGTCCACGCTAGGCTCGTATAAATGCCAGATCGTGTAATGTGGCAGGCCTACCACAGAGAACTGCATACGTTTTGACATCTGCACTCCCCGTTAACAATGCTCCGAAGTGAGAATCGGTCGTATTTACCTTGCCAAAGCCCTCCGTCTCAGCGTGCTTTTCAAAACTGAAGGCTGGGAAGTGAACGCCAGACCTGAACACCCTTGCCTTGGCCAAGATGCTGACGCCGCCAACGCCATCGATTTCCATTTCCATATCAGGGTCGCCGTAAGGGTCACGCAGATAGGCCAAGTGGGGACGCCAGGTCGCATACTCGGCGTACCCTTCCACGATGACGGCATCCTCGTCGAGTGTATCAGCCAGAGCCAGTGCTGTCTCCGACTCTTGCCAGGAGTTCAGATCGTACGGCTGCTCGCCGCCGAGCCAATCGGGAAGCGGTCGCCAAACATCTATGGCGGTGTTAATAAATGGGGGGAAAAAACCCAAAAAATCGACTCATATTTGAGTAAAGCTTACTTGGAACAATGACATCCTTGTTATGGCGCATCAAATCCTCGAGAATGGTGAAGGGTGCCGTCTCGACGTCAACGTCCCTCCAATACACCCATGAATGATAGGGTCGAAGAGCAGCACTCAACAACCAGTTTCTTGCTTGAGCCATTAGTTTTCTCCTACTAGCCTGTGCAGCAAAACCGTGCCGGCTCTCGACATTTTGATCGACTTGTTGCCCAAAATCTTTCTCGATAATGGAGATCTCGCCGTAAGGTTGTTTAGGGTCCTCATGGTTCTGTAGTTCCTCCAGGTACTGGACGAGCACCTGCAATGTTCTATCCTTCGAGTCAGACACGAGGAAAGCGAGATCGATAAGATGATGGGGATAGGTAAAATTGCGGAAGTGTGAGAACATCATGGGCATGTGCTGCTCTGCATCTCTCAGTGGCACGCAGAGGAGAATGCGTTCTTCCCTTTCCCAACCGCGCGCAGTGCCTTGGACGTTGGATAAGTCGTAGTATCGCACGGTATTCATGGGGTCATCTTCGTCTAGGTTCACGAGGCCGAGCGAAAATATCGAGGTTATCGTAGCCCTTCCAGGCCATACAAAAATGCCAAATAATGCTGATATGGCGGCCACTATTCCAAGCCTGGTGATCAAATGCTTTCTTCGGCGAGACGCGGGTGTCGGCGCACGAGGCTGAAACCTGGTCGAGAGCCATCACATTAGGTAAAGCAACATTTCTGACATAGTTTGGGGGTATTAACCTGTGAGGAGAAATATCGAACGTGTTTCCCCTGGTATACCCATTAGAATATCCAGGGGACGACGAGTGATGATGCCGAGCCATCATCTTGGACCCAGCCGAGGGAGAATATGATGGCAACATTCGGGGAAGAATGCCAGCCGACGAGTGCGCACGGTCAATCGATGGCGGGAATGTCGTCTATCGAGGTTAAGAAAGGAGGGAAGACGACCCTTTTCGTGAAGGGCGCCGTAAGTGGGATCGCGGCCAGGACGGAGGGAAGGAAATAAAGTGGATCAAGTTCAGGACTCCATCAATGGGACCGGGTTGTAGGTTGTAGGTAGTTGCAGTACTATCACAGGAAGAGGGGAAAAAAGAAACTACATTTGCCATAAATCACTCCGTAGTATACGAGAATTTCTACATCCAGTCAGGATAGGGTACAAGATTAGATTGTCAAAACTGTCTCTCGTTCGTCTCGTGCGCCGTCTTATGCGGTCAACTCCTATGTACAGGTGGTTTTTCGAGTATGTTTTTTTTAGCGTAGACCCGGCAAGAAGCGGAACTAATAACTTTTAGTGTAGAGGAAAGTTCAATGGCCACAGGGGCCTATACGGGCTGCACGCAATTGACCATGCTTAGGCCCATGAGATGAAACTGCAATTTGGCCACGCCAGGAAACCCACGCTTGCTGAGACTACAGCGCCCGGCAGTCTTATTGTAAAAGTACATACAGTACTTACGTATGTACTTCCTAAATGGACCTTCGAAAGTTGGGATTTAATTCGCTTCAAGGAAACCGTCAGTTGCCGCCAGTTGTAGGGCGTGACTTTCTATTCTAACTTTAGCTTTAAAAGAGAAGACACGACTTTCATAATCCCCTTTATCAAACTCCTAACGTTCAGCTGCCAGCACCCTAGTGTAGAGGCCACATACTACACAAACCACGAGATGGGCGACTATTATGCAATCACCACTACAAGGAATGCACGGTTTACACCTCGGACACTATTCTCCCTTCTCTTTCTCGTTCGCCTGCTCAAAATCCTTTTTTTTTCAAGTCTTTTTGTCATCATTCCCGGCTTGATGTGCCGAAGGTATTCAAGATGGTGACATTTGCTTAATGATATGTATGGATTTGGTCGAAACTATTCGAGTATGCTAGTCTTACGGCATGTTACTGGCTCGGGGTTCCGCCAGTCGGACAGCTGTTCCAGCTTTATAGAATTCCCGGCATTGTCTCTAACACGCATCCCAGAATTAGCATTGTGTCTGGTCTAGGACCCGAACTTGCTCAATACTAAACCCTTATGCGGGAGCTACCATGTATCCACCGAGGCACGGCCGGAGTAGAGACGGCAATGCCAATCGGGACCGGCAAACACCACACATATACCGGGCACTCTCAAATTCGAGTTCAAAAGGATTCGTGATGATGGATAACATGGCCGCACTTTCAAACGATAAGCAATTATGTACTGGCTTTCCTACCCAATGCCTCTAACATGACCTCGGTCACGGCAAATCCCAGACGTTGGAGGCAGAATCGTCCAGGCAACGGCACTGAATCCAAGTCTGAACCATTCCCGGCTAATTTGTTTTCTCATCCATACCGCATCGATGTACCAAAGAAGCTCATGTACGAGGCAACACAGGGTGTCACGCCAGTAAATGTTCCTCCGTGTACCGCCGAGGGTATTATGTAGCAACATGTCTCAGGCACTCATGCAAGACAGGCCTGGAACGAGAAGAATCAGTAACTACAGAAAGCACGCCCGTGGCCAACATCCAATAATACCCAACATTAAACAAACAGAATAGCACAACCGAGTTAAGACAAGATACAGGGTTGCGCAACTCGTCATATTCTCGAACTGATTACGGCGAAGGTGCTAAGACTAGATACTTTTGACGCAGAGAACCATTAAACAGCTCTTGATCCAATGGTCAGGGTCGGTGCCTTACGGATGCAACTCCGAGTGCGGAGGCTAACCCTTACTGCTCGGGCCGAAAACCTGCCTGGGAGGTCGCCAGATTCGATCTTCCATTATGACACAAACGAATAGCGGAAAGTGATGGCCACTGCATCTCAGGTCTTAGCTCAGTGAGACCAGGTCTACAGTGCGAAAGATTCGAAGCCCTCATGGCAGTACTCCGAAAGTAGCTGAGCGGGCTCATGACAACTCATAACTTCAGAGGAACTGTAAACTCGACAGTATTTTGGGGCTCAAATGGATTAATCTGCCAGATTTATGTCGCCAATAGCAGACCGAGGTACCTGGGTGCTCGACCTACCAGTCCATGAACCCGCTTCGGCTTAGGCCTAATCAACTTAATATGTCCCGTCCCACTCTGATTACACTCACCTGGCGTACTCACTTTCAGGTGACAGAACCAAAGTGTCTCCAAGCTGGCTATCTATTACAAGTTGATGAATCAATCATGTAAAATGATGGTACGCATGTTCACTCATCTCGAAGCGCCACTGGAATCCCATACGCGCGCTGATTCGCTTTTTGCCTGGGATCCCATTGCGGAATAGGACCCATGACCTATCTCGTCGACAAGAGATAGGTAGGTAATACACGTGATTCATTTTGAGCGCGTCGGGCAATATTCTGTGCCAGAAACACAGGTATGTCAATACTGCTAGGTACATATGAGGTCAACTAGATATGTTAACAGGATACAGTTAGGTACCGCCGTGATTGTCAGATGGATAACGTCTACTGGCTTGCTACGGCCTGCAGAACCGGATTCAAACCCTCGTCTTCACCCAGAGGCACTTTTCCAAGCCACTGCGCTGACCATTTTTCGGTGCCCCCAATCCTTTTTTTATCGAGCCAGGCGAGCTCTCTTTACCCAAGACTTGGTCTATTCTCCTGAAGCTTTCAGGTCTCGAATGATATGATTACAGTCTTAGCAGGATATCTCGATAACTCGGCACCTATGTGCCCCGGACACTAGAATCCGCTACGTACAGAGCCTCCAGGCCAGACCAGAGCAGTTCTACGGCCTTTCCAGTTACCGAAAAGTTCGATCTTTATTCCGGATATTTCGATTCCGATTGTCCAATCACCGTTCCGAGAACTTCCGTGGGGGTCAATTCTTGCCTTTTTAAGTAGAATCGTTCCTTGGTTCGCCTGTTGAGCTGCTTTCTTACATCAGCAAAATTGTACAATACCCGGTCAAAGCAGGCTCCATGGATACAGCTCTTTTCTTAGATACTCCCTCTACTCTATGGGGAAGCTTCCGCAGATCTCTTTTCTTGCGTATACCTTGGGTGTGTGGTATTGCAAAAATACCCAGAGGGGCTCGTCTGTCCCCCGATCATAGTATCTGGTGGGCTGGTAAGATATATTCTTCCGTGATTCATGGCCACTGATAAGTCCCCCGGCTACTTTTAGATACGTGAAGGGTCGGAGCTGCCTACAATTGAGAACGGATGTCTGAAGCCACAATGTGCGGTCCGGGCAGGATTCCAGTTTCCATCATCATTGGAGGACCGTTCGGAGGCCGATATCACCGTTAAAGATTCTTTGAGGAATGGTATCGTGGAGCGATGCCTCCTTGCTGCCAGCACTCGATGCCAGACCCCTCTAGCGTACCATTGACCCCAAAACGCTCCACTCTGCGATTAGTCGGCTTAGCTAACGCCTCATTAGAACTGCAGTTCAGAAAGGCACATTAGTTCCATGCATGCGGAAAGATCAGACCAATCGCATTATGGGCCAAGTCAGCACGGTCTGACTTGAGACTCCCCTATCAGGTGTTTTGGGAGGCATTCAAGAACCAAGCTTAATTATCTTGAGGGGACAGTGAACGCAGGCATGTTTCAAATGCCGCCTTGGATCGCGGCTACTCCCAGAATGCTAGCGCATCAGCGGCTCCGTTAAGCGCCAACTTGCTAGCGCGATCTCGACGTGCGTCTCCCTATTTTAGCTTTATTATCTGGGGACCATGATTTGGTAAGTCCAAGTATGTAATCGACTTCTTCCAATCAATGCAATCCAACCGGTCGTACTGCATGGGCAAGGCTCGCCTTCTACACCCACTTCAAAAATACAACTTCATATGCGCTTAATACTTAGACAAGATTTGCCGGCTTGGAATCCTTCTAGAAGCCTGCCGACAACAAGCGAATTCTGGTTGGACTGCTTCGCAATCATCGGCAGCGTGGACTGTCCCATGGACGCACATACGGACGGGTTAGGCCATGCAGGCCTCTATCTTATGGCGGTCGTCTGCGTCGCAGACGACGTCGTATCTAAAGCTTACTATATCCCCCAATGCTGAGCTCCGCATGGCCGGTATAGCTACCCGCTCCAGGTAGCAGCTCCGAGGTCACTCAGCATTACATCCTATCAACCCTGGTCGTCATATTGTGAAACCAGTCCGTTGGTGTTGGGGGCCTAAGGAGGCTGAAGAAATCTGCATGCCGCGGAAATTAAGGAAGACCCATGGTGCTGCTGTTGGGGTCCTCATAGTGTTGGAGTTGTCATGACCTTTTCTACCTGCACCGAAACGCTGTCGTGCAAGAACGGCTGCACTCCGCTTGCTCCACTACCCACTGATGGCGTGCTTCTTAACAGCATATTCCGAGTATATTCTGGAGTGTACGACCGGCAGCACTTCAATGTGAGCCTCGTCTGGGAACGGCCTTCCAGTGCCAGTCGTGCCCCTATAAGTACGGGTATTCCTGTAGCTACCCTCCGCTCCGACTTCATAAACTAAGTCCAGCCGCCAACCCTAATCAAGTTCCACGTCTCTCACTCCCTTCAACTGTTTCTTTCAAAATTCAATTCTACACACCGTCCCAATGACCTAATTTTATCCATTATACTTCACTTGTAGTCCGCACCTTCGACTCCACGTTAATGAACCAGAGGACTCAAGGCCGTCCTGTCCTGAACTTCTGTTGCTGGGTACGGGCGTACTGATTATCGTACACCCGATTACCACATGATCATCTTTTTGCTCTAATTGAGGCGTTAACATAGACCATCCACTCCATTGAACTTGCCAGGCCGTTCAGGTTGGCGACACACCAACATTCCTCTTTATTCGAGGCTTGACACGAAGCAGCAGCTTCAAAGTGGGTTCCATAATGGCAACTTCGAGCCTAGGGTCAAGGAGAGCGAGCTGGGCCTCTGATCTTAGGTGCGGAACTTGACGCTAGATGATATCAGTTAACCAATAGCTAACCCATGATAACACAGGAACGGGACCCAAGCATTACATGACCCATCGCAGGACGATGGGGACCTCAAACGCATGGATGACGAAACTCATCAAGCAGAGGGAGCAGCAAGTACCGGGCAGGGGCAGCAACCTGCATCTACACCCGGCCCTGACCATCACCTTCCTGCCACCACGTGCCGCCACGGCCTGGGCAGCCACCGGTGTCTTTCCCACTCTAACTACGGTTCCGGCTTCCCTCCTGGGACTGAACAAGCCGTATCGGACCATTCGCCGGCGAATGGCTCACGACTCCGGCTTACTTTCCACAGCAGGTCGAGATCACTCCCTCCCGCGCTTGAGGCCTACATCCAGGATGCCCAGTCGCACGAACAGGCTGCCTGTGGCATCTCCTCGAGAGGCCTGGGCGGCTCTGAGGCAAACCACCACCACCGCCACCGCCACCACCACCACCAACATCAGCAGACTAACGGTGCCACTACCCTGTTTGATGATTTTGTAATGCCTGCCGGTCAGGCTAATACCGAGACTGTTCTGCACTCAGACCACGAAGATACTCGAGGGGTAGGGCGTTGGTGCTCTTCGTCAGATTAATGGAAGTATAGTTTCCGGGCTGGTCTAGGTCTTTTCGGGGAACGGTATATCCCTCCTTCCATGCAATGGACAAGTCAGAGGTGGTTTATGATCTCGCCCTCGTCGCTTTGTGGGCTATTTCCATAAGGTTGGTCGGCACTGGAGTGTTTTTCCTCGCTCGTGGTTGCGGCTCGATGTTATTACTGTCATTCATTAACCGAATTGTTTGATTTTCATTCTCTCTTCATCTGGGACAGCTCAAGGGGGTCGAGTGAAGCCGGGGTGAGGAATGGCTGGATATCCCGACATTGTTAACCTTGCTGTAAGGCCTCGCCTTTTGAGAATGCCGCTTTTTTAATCTATAACAAAACCCCACCGGGATGGCGACGGTTTAGAGCAGGGACCGTATCACTGCGGAAGGCAAGGGGCGTTTATGTATAATAGGAAACGTTACCAAGGGGGCGTATGAGGATCTTTCTAGTTTGCTACATTTCCACGGCAAACTTTGTTACCAATCTGATAAAATCGCGCAAGTTCAGAGTATTGTACATATACTTCAGATAACAGATCAATCGAGTAATCTTGAATAACCCGACCATCTTGCCTTCCGTGCATGCGGGAGCGACTTGGGGTGTTGCCATTAAGGCAGAGTCGTAAAATCGTGCCATCACTAGGTAGACTTGGTGAGGTCGACTCTCACTCATCGATAAATATCTTGTGCAAGAAGCTGCATTCTTCTACCGCATACCTGAGAGAATCTCTTCACGTCGTCACGGCGGGTGCTACCCACCTAGGTCATGTATACTGGGAGCCACCCAATCCCGCCGGACCTTTCCATAGAAAACAGCAGGAACAACAACAAACTACAAGAACCCGAAATACACTGGACTGGCAGACTTTACGAAGAAACGACGTTAGATCACCTTTGTGGCGAAAACCTTGAGCGACAGGCGTTGCTAAGCCTTTTCTCATTCCGTTCCCGTTACACGCATCCCCTGGCGAGCCCCCTTTTCGTGGTTACGTAAGTGTCTCGTGTGGCTTAGTCGGCCTTCTACCTCTCAAAGGAGCGCCACAACAGGTGGGGCCGTAACGAGCCGCCTCACTGTTTCTACTTGGCTTATCTGATCAACTGCACCACGCTAACGTAAGCCAATTCAACGTCACAGCTGCCTTGGGCAGTGAATCAACCGGTTTGCCTGATAATAACCTGGTGATTGCCAAACATCGTTGCACTAGGCCGTCTCCCCAAAAACAGATATCGCACCGCATACTTCCTTATTGGGAACTTTTTGCCACCAGGAAAATATAGACCCAATTCAACAACGCAGCACCATCGACGATATCGAGGCATCCCCGCGGACGTTGGAGCAATTACTCCGGTGAGACGTCTCACCAGCCTCGGTGAAGATGACTGAAATTGTAACAAGCCAGACTCCGCCTATTCTCCACGGCCCAACGGAGAAGGAGAAGAAATATGACAGGCAGCTCAGGTTGTGGGCTGCAAGCGGCCAGGCAGCCCTCGAGTCTGCTCACATCCTCCTCGTGAATTCGGGTGCTGGGTGCGTCGGCGTAGAGACCCTCAAGAATCTTGTACTACCAGGTGAGGTCCCTGATGAATTAGAAAACCATCCGCGCGTATAGTCTTGCCTATGGGGAGCTAATATAATGATAGGTATTGGCAGATTCACCATCGCGGATGGTGCGCTAGTCAACGATGCCGACCTCGGTGTGAATTTCTTTCTTGATAAGAGCTCCTTGGGGAAGCTACGCTCAGAATGCTGCACTAAATTCCTTCAGGAATTGAATCCAGAGGTTCAAGGAAATTGGTTTCCTAAGCAACAGGTAGCTGATAACCTTCCCACGTCCTCGAGAACTTAGCTCATCAATATCCGGTAGGGTCCTCTCCAGTTAGAGACACTGTTCGCAGCGGCAGATGTCTACACGATGATAATGTACACTCATCCTATTCAGAAAGAGGATCTTGCCGTCATAGAATCCTATGCTCACCAGCACAAGACACCGGTGGTATCAATTCACTCAGCCGGCTTCTATTCGTACTTCAAGATCAACCTCCCAGGAACTTTCCCCATTGTTGACACTCACCCGGATATCGAGAAGACGATGGACCTACGTCTCCTTAATCCTTGGCCTGAACTTGTGGAGTTCTCAGAGGAGATGACGAGAAACATTGACAGCCTAGACGATCACGAGCATGGGCATTTACCTTACGTGGTCATCTTGCTGCACTACTTAGAGAAGTGGCGAGAGTCACACGACGGCGAGAACCCCACCTCTAGTAAGGATAAGAAGGAATTCCGCAGATTGGTCTTGAGTAGCGCAAGAACCAACAATCCAGAGGGTGGCGAGGAGAACTTCCAGGAAGCTGAGGCTGCGATCAACAAGAATATAGTAACCCCACGCCTAGAAGATGGAGTAAAGGAGATCTTTGATCACCAAGTCTCTGACGAGGTAAGATCCCACCGTACCCATACTTCAGGTGTGGCTAACATCACTAGTTCGAGCTCAAATCAGCTTTCTGGTTAATTGTGGCGGCCATCAAGACTTTCTACCAGAAGCATGGTTGTCTGCCTCTGCCCGGAGCTTTACCCGATATGAAGGCTCAGTCGAACGTCTACGTCAAACTGCAGAGCATATACAAGGCTAAGGCACGAAAAGACGCACAGGAGGTGTTCGAGACCGTGAAGGCCATGCCTGGTGGCGAGCACGTCGACTTTGTAGAGGTGGAAAGATTCTGCAAGAATGCTCGCTTCGTGAAATTAATCAATGCAACCGGAAGTAACCGCACCTTGGGCGTGACATTCGGTGAGTGCCCAGGCACCAGAGTTTTCAGAGCACAAGATGTACTAACGAACTATAGCGGCCGAGAAGGCGAAGGACGAAGAAGCTGAACAAACCTACGAGATGACGGACGGGGCAATGAATCTGCCTAGGTCCAACTTCTTCATCTATTTAGCATTGGTTGCAACGTCCCACAACCCGGGAGCCACTGCAGAGGAGATCACGATGACCATCAATGATATTATCCCGAATGCTGCCGATTACGAGAGAGTCGTACAGGCTGCGCGGGAGGTGGCTCGAGCTGGAGGCGGCGAACTCCATAACATATCCGCCCTTACCGGCGGCATGGTTGCACAGGAGGCGATCAAGATCATCACGAAGCAGTACGTACCCATCGACAATACCTGCATATTCGACGGAATCAGCAGCCGATGCCAGGTACTTCGATTATAAGAAGCGGGCCCCGAGAAAGCGGCGGAATTGCCAAAGGCCTTTACAGACGTCCGCCGTAATCGTGTAGATCCGCTTCGACCATAGAGAAGTTGGAGATGGTGGACACTATTGTAGAGCCTGGAAGCTTGGCATCTTGACAATACTACCATTAACACCATCTTAAACCGTTAGAAGGATATGGTGGGGGCTCTCGTCGGACCGCAAGTCCTTACATTAACCTCACGGTCTGCACTTAGCCATGTTATGGAGCTCTGTGGGCCGGGAATACATAATGGAGATCGTACAGGTTTGCTGACACACAGAGACGCCATCTGCCAAGTTGAAAATGCCGCCTGCAGCGCTGAGTGAGAAGCTGAAGCACAATGCGAGGGATACCGCGCATCCATCATAGCGGTCGGGGATCCAACTTCGGCTACCATGCACGTAATAAGGGGCGGTTCGAAGACGTCAGCAAGGCCTTACTACATCCCGCTTCTAAGTCCCCTCAAAGGCTACGGCTCCTTTATGCGAGCCGAACGCACCCGATGCGTGGCCATTATGGGGGTAGAGTAAGTCAAGCAGCCTGGGTGCCCCTCCTACATCTTTTTCTGACTTAATTCAGTGTCTTTCCTTCTTTCGGGATGCATGAGCCAGCAATGCGATCTGCGATGTACTGTAATATCGGCTTTCCTCGATTAGGTAATAATCCCTTCGCCAGGCCAGCCATGATTGGTCGGAAAAGTGAGTGTTGAAAATCGTACCTTGGCCGAAACAATGTAGTGCCAGGGTGGCATTTGACGAGCCAGTTATCGGCCCCCAAACGTTGAAATAAGATCCATCATGGGCTGGGTAGGGGGAATCACATATCATGCTTTTCCCATCATTCCTAGTCGTACATCGCCAACACAAAAGACCCCCAACCAAAGAGAGGCGTCAATGCTATCTCCGTTCTGCAAGCATTAGGCTCATATGAGGGGCTGAACCGAAAAACTTGACGTATCAGGTGGCATTTTATAGTGCGGGTATATAGCAAGGGCATATACCGCCGCAGCAAATACTGATATCGAAGAATTGGAGAACTTACTGACAGCTTCCAAGCGAGGCCATAGGAGAGCCAAGGGGGGAGACGACGATATATTGTTACAAGACGTGGGGTATGCAATTTGCGGAGTGGCGTGCTACCCGCGCCAATGATCGCGGTAGTGAGCACCTTAGTCGTCTTTGAATATCTAAGCAGCATGAGCGGCGAAATTTAATATCGGCGACAAATGTAGCCGTCTCACTGACTGTTAGCATAGGAACATGCATCCAACCAACAGAGTCAGGGCCGGGATACTTAGTTGGGTCCGCAAGGTCCTGAGATGTGAATTATCCTTACTACTTGTAGAGCTATACCTAAGGTACTTAGTTTGCTTTCGAAGTTGAATTGAACCGCCGCCGACGTAACGAGCGTGGGGTATCAAGTACTTAACGGAATACACATAGCTAGAACGATACCGTAATTGATATTCCTTACCCGAGCCGCTATAGCATCTCGAACTGACAAAGACAGATTCAATCCGTGAGCTTGACACAATACTCACCCCCGGTTCCAGTCGGACGGATATGGTGTGCAGTTGGGCTCTTCAATTAAACTCCTACGAATATCCGTTTTTTTTTCTTTTTTATGGGGGAGTGGGGGGGGGGAGACGTGAGACAACCAAGGACAATTACTTGGCGTCCGAATGCGATGCTGATCATCTCGTCACGACCTCGATTGGGGCGCCCGGCCATATGGGGGAACCCAAACGGCGCTAAACGGGTAAGTTACCTAATTGTGCCTTACTATCCTAACCCTTTGTACTATTGGCAGCGTGAGTCTGGGGACGGTTCGTGCCAAGATGACGGGACACCAGCTCGGCCGTCAAGTCCAGCCAGTACCGCCTTTCCATGCTTCCCCCGCATCGCAAAGTGAATCTTTTTATCGCCGTCATCGTAACGCTTTGCATATTCTGGTGCCCGACTCTGCTTAAGCGAGCGGCGATATTTTGTGTTGTTACTACACAACGAGGTCAGGTGCTTTGAAATCGACTGCACTCCACCACGCTGTACAACGACTGAGGTTGTCGAACGCACGCGGCCAGAATGTGGGGTAAAAGCCAAGAACAACGACACGGCTCACCATGGAATTACGGGAATGAGACCGCGCTGCTCTCGTGCCTGGTAGTTGCGGGCCTAAGCAAGAAAAAAAATCCTGGTGATATAGTCTAAAGTGAAGAGCGATTCCCAGGGTTCTCAGGAATCTCAACAAGCTTCTGCCTAGGAACAAGCTCAAACCAAGACTTTGATAGGCCGGAGGGCCCTCAGGTTAAACGGATAGCTACAGCGGACGAAACATGGATCTTGGGTTGATGGACCAGTGGACTAGCTTGATCCTGTCGATCCTCAGATCATTTCGAGGATTTACCGCACGCACGAAGTAACAGCGATGCCATGCTTTGGGCTTAACAGCACGCCACAATGACAAGTGGCTGCTGACGCCTTACATCGATCTTGCAGGAAGAGACATGTGTTGAGATTCGCAAGCGCCGCCCAGACAACTCGAAATGCGTATTACTATGCAATCTTCGAGCGGCCCGAGACTTCTGGCGTATGTGAAGTTGCACATCTACTATCTTATTGCGATTCTGCCTACCTACCTCGGTATAGAAGCGGGCCGCGGGACTCTGGGGAAATGACGTGCGTTGTAATTAGACCACCGGAATCGAGCCCTGTTGTTTTTCTTGCACATGTTCTGGCCGGCTCAGCAGGCAAATATCGCCGGATGACCTGTCGATTTCTGGATCAGGCACTATAGTCGAGGGCCGATTCCAGCCACGCTATGTCATGCAGTTTTTGTGCTCTTCATGGGAGCTCAGCATTGAACCGGCCTAAGGGAGGGGTGAACTCTGGGGTACAGGACGTACGTGTACGGCATATTGGTCTCATTATTCTGCACGCTAAAGCATCGGACTAGGCGCTCTGCGGTGTATTAGAGTGTCATGATCACGAGGTGCGGCCTCCGGAGGTCTTTCGGGGCATATTAAAGCTGTGGAAATTCTTAGTCACCTCGACCCCCCTGCACCGTGTCCCGTGTATGGCCCCTTGCTTCCTCGGCTCGTCTGCCGGCCCATCTATGATTGCACCCACTTGGCCCCAGCCAACCATACCTCCTCCTGCCTTGAATGGTTACCAATGCCGCTAGTATGTTGACAAAAAAGTGTCAACGGCGAGCAGATCTTCCTGCCATCCTCTCACTCACCTAGCTTTGGCTGTAACCCTATCTCGGGTAGTCCTAGCCTCTGGGCCGAAGGGTGCTCTTTAGAGCTTAGGGGCCTCTGGCAAAAGGGGGGAGAGAACAGTCAGGTCTTCCAGTGAGAAAGGATCATCAGGGTATCGTGGATCATTGGCACGTGCATTCACTACGAGGAGGGGAACGTCGATGATCGTCAGGGAACAGCGTCAATGAGAGCGCAAGTGTTCTCTATCTACATGGAATGCCATGGAGGGGTCAACAATTCCCATACTCTACTCAATACATCTTGTCAAGGTCCAGTTCCCCGATCCGGAGATTTCCTTCCTTCTCAGCGGCGATCTTACCGCCCTGCAATTCTTTAATCCGTAATGCTTGCAAAAGAGAAGCGTAAATGCACGCTTCAGTGTGTACCCGTCAGGCGGAACTAAGCCTCGTCTCAAGTCAACAGGGAGAGACCTTGTGCCGGAACAGAGTCCCACTTGCTTTTCACGTTTCTCATATGCAACTATGCGCCTACTTCAAAGAAGTCCTGTGGACGCATGGCACGATGACGACTCGACAAACCGAGTTCAAGTGTACGTTTTTCGCCTGATAGTGGTGAGTCAACTCTATGACCAGACCTTGACTAGCCGCAAGATCAAGGACGCCACTTGTTCAATGTACCCATATACACTTACATAGCCATGTGGCCTCATATAATCTAGCCGGTTTCCCCTTGTAGCTACCTCCTAGTAGAGTTCTCAAGCCAAAGTTGGCCACTCGGGATTGATTCTCCACAGGTGTATATCCGCAACCGAACCTTGCGTTCCTCTGGTCCCTATGACCCCCATTGGACCGCCCTGCCGCTGTCACATTCTATAGGACCGGATGGTCGTAATTTTAATATAGTCCTTCATGTTCCTGGCTCATCTAGCGCATAATCGGGGACGGCCCTCTTCTCCACACAGTAGTATCCACTTTGCCTGTTCTCCGGATTTTCTCCACAAACACCACGCGAAGGCGGCTGCAAGTTAATATCCTATATAAGTCTTTCTCCTATCCGCTCCTTCGGTCGTCGGATCGACCTTCCCTCTCCACGTCTCCACAAAGTTTCAACGGCTTGGGTAAGACGTCTATACCAGTCGACACATTATACTCCCGTCTTGACTACGAACTGATCACTTGGCTTAACGATCCTCACCCAACACCATCTCATAAGCCCAAGGCCGGCCGGCATGGCGCCTTCAATCCCTATTCCCACTCAAGGTGGAATGTTCCACACATGTGAGTTGGGAGAGACAACCGCATAGCGAGCCAGAAATGGTTGGACTAACAAGTATTAGTCCAAGGAGTCACTCCTCGGAAGCAGTCTACGGACTCCACAGATAGCAACAAGACAAACGGCAGCGGCACGTCAAAACGGATCACCACGCCACATGCGTGCGCGGAGTGTAAACGCAGGAAGATGTAGGTCCCCGCGTGACTCGAGGGATGAGACCACATGACTAAGACGAATTCAGTCGATGTGATGGCCAACAACCATGCGGACAATGCCTATCCAGTCGAGCTCCGAAGCGGTGCTTCTATGACAAGCACCGGCAAAGAGTTATCCCGTCTCGAAAGTATGTGTGTCAAAGCGAGTCCCTAGAGGTACATATGCCTAACGATATGCAGGACTCTCGAGGCGTTATCACAGTCTCTCGAGGAATGCCGTGCCATTCTGAAGAGGTTATTTCCCAACCACGACGTGCAGACCTTGCTGCCGCTGCCGCGGCAAGAGCTGCTTAGCCTCCTAGACCGGCCTGCGAACGACTGCATCACAGCACTTCCATCCCCGCCACTCCAAACTTCTCCAGGCTCTTGTGATATTGGATCGCCCCTCTCATCTGAACAGTGCCTTTCCAGTCTGGAGTCTCTCCCTGCTCGGGACGCGGAATGGGACGAGGAACGCCGCGGACGCGACAACCTCCCCCTCGAGGCGGATGACGTTAATGCTCTATCTCTATCACTCGACCGGCAATCATCATACCTAGGGGCTTCCTCGATCAAGGCGGCTCTCATGGTTATGCTTAAGGTGCAACCTAGCCTGCGGAGCTCACTTACCCCACCACTTAATAGCGTCGAAATAGCACACAACATGCCGGTTATGCGACAGAAGGTCCCCAACTCGAAAGAACCACAGCGGGTGCCCTGGTCGTGGAAGGGTCAGACACTAATTGACGCATACTTCAAGCGAGTCCACGTATTTATCCCGATGCTTGACGAAGCATCCTTCAGAGCGGACTACCTTGAGGGACAGCGATTTGACGCCCCCTGGCTCGCACTGCTTAACATGGTCTTCGCGATGGGAAGCATCGCCGCCATGAAGTCGGACGACTACAACCATCTGAACTACTATAACCGCGCCATGGAACATCTCCCGATGGATTCCTTTGGTAGTAGCCACATCGAGACTGTCCAAGCGTTGGCTCTCATTGGTGGCTATTACCTGCACTATATTAACCGGCCAAACATGGCAAATGCCGTGCTTGGTGCCGCAATTAGGATGGCTTGCGCTCTTGGACTCCACCGGGAAAGCCTTGCCCACGGTGGGTCCGGGAGCACCAATGAGCTCGCCGCCACGGAGACGCGGAGACGCACCTGGTGGAGCCTGTTCTGCCTCGACACCTGGGCGACCACCACCATGGGCCGCCCCTCGTTTGGACGATGGGGTCCCGCCATCAACATCAGGCCCCCCGAGGCCGGCATGAGCTCGGGCCGGGACTCGGCGCAGCACGCCGGCATCTTGCCGCTTATCGAGAACATCAAGTTCTGCAAGATCGCCACAGGCATCCAGGACATGCTGGCCATCTCGCCGCTGCTGCGCACCGAGGACCGCTGCAACCTCGACGGGCAGCTGGTCAACTGGTACAGCAGCCTGCCGTGGCTGCTGCGCACGAGCGACCCGTGCGCGGAGCCGCTCTACATCGCGCGCTGCATCATGAAGTGGCGGTACCAGAACCTGCGGATGCTGCTGCACCGGCCCGTGCTGCTCAACCTCGCGAGCAGCAACGCGTCGCACGCGGCGGAGCACGACGTCGCGGCCGTCGAGGCGTGCCGCGACCTTGCGCGGCAGACCATCGAGGACATCGCGCGAGAGTGGACGCGCAATCAGATGTCTGGCTGGAACGCCGTCTGGTTCCTCTACCAGGCGGCCATGATCCCGCTCGTCAGCATCTTCTGGCAATGGGATAGCCCGCGCGTTGCCGACTGGCGCAAGCAGGTCGAGACCATCCTCGAGCTTCTCGACGCCATGGAGGACTGGTCCCTGGCCGCCAAGCGTAGCCGCGAGGTCGTCTGGCGCATGTACGAGGCGACGCGCCAGCTCGAGCCCACCCTGCAGCAGCGCCGGGCCACAGCCCACGGCAACAACAATGGCGCCAACAGCCCGTTGTCCCTGAGCCTGGCCACCGACTCCGCCTCTGGCCTGCTGTCTGTGAGCCTCGGAGGCGATGGCTCCGACATTCATATGTCCCCCATCGGCTATGAGCCTGAGGGCTACGGCATCATGGGCATGATGGACCAGCATGGCCTGTGGGACCTGGACGGCATGCTCTGGGGCGGGTCCGAGGAGATGGAGTGGGCGCAGCAGCAGTTCGGCAGCCTACACGGCAACGCCGGCGCCGGCAGCATGCTGGGCTTGGACTGCGGCATGATGGCGGGCGCTGCGGCGCCCAGCATGGACGGGTTCCCCTTCGTCCACTAATGATTGGATGATGGCATGTACCTTCTACGAGTTTGTACGAGACATACGATACGAGAGCACGAGCGCCGCAGCATTGATACGATTGGCCGGTTTGGATCCATGGCCCGGTGTTATCTTTTTTCTTTCTTGGGTGGATATTTGGGGGCGCCGGGGATTATGGATCTACGGGAAGTCTTTTCGGCCGCTTTGATGCGGCGCATGGGTGGTGATGACATTTACTGGGCCGCTGCTTAACGATACCACTTCTGCTTACTACTGTGTGGGGTTGGGGAATGAAAAGGGGTAGATTTGCCGAACCTCTGCGCGTCTAGCGTGGCTTCTCTCCCTCACGGTCGGCGCAACGGGAATGACGCCTGGGCGGTGCGGTGAAAATATCTGGGGAAATGTACATCAAGGCATGAAAATACCCAGGCAGGCGACGACCCCACGAAGAAACTTGCATAAATAGGAAAACGCAGATGCATGTGTACATGAGATTAGATGAAACCCCCTGCATCGTACCTCCGTGCATTATGCATGCATACACTCGCATAAGGCCGAGGAGAAGTCTTCAACGATACCCGATCCGGAAGAGGAACCCATGTCATCGACGAATCACGACGCGGCCCGTTCTTGGAGTCGTGCGCCTCCGCGCCGTCTATCCCCTAGCTCTTTCGTCCCGACGTCCCTCCCAATACCCTTCAGGTCCTCAGATCCGAAAATGGATCTCGCCCCTGGTCGATCATGTTCGAATGCGGCAGTAGAAAATCTGGGGTAAATCACACATTGTGCTACCGGTATTCTAGTAGCATTAAGGCATGCGACGGCTAGCCATAATTGGCGTGCTTTCGCAGAATGTAGTGGTATAACTACGTAGCACTATGGACCGCTACATAGAACGGTCGTTCGCGCGAACGGCACTGATGAGTATATAATCTGACAGATTTGTGCATCACGTTCGCCGTGTGCCACGTCAGTGCTTGCCGAATGGTGGATACCATCGGGCTCCGATTAATGCCGTTGACCCTCTCTGTTGAGGGTGTGTGGTGCTGAAGGTGGGCTGGTCGTATCGAGTCTATTGAAGTCCGGAGTACTGGGCAAATAGTAATCAGAATATAGCTTCAGGAGCGTCAACTCCACGCTAACAGTGGAAACTCGAGCTTATGATGGGATGGGAGAGGCGGGAAGGTTATCAAAGTTCTCCGATATCCGTCCGGAATCTGATACCTCACTATTAATGCCGGAGATTCCAGAGATACCACTGGCCTAGGACCACTTCTAACCTTGCTTACATATACACACTTATGGAATTGATCCATAGTGCCGCAGAGTCTAGTCTACTTAAGTATATGTCAACCTCACCTTCGAGATGTGTCCGTAGCCGCCGCTAAGCGTAACAGGAATAAGTCTACGGCATAGGTAGAGCGGCATTTGTGATACCCAGGTGGCGGGTCTGCGGGCTTTCTATTGGCTCAAAAAGGGAAGAGTTGGGGAGAGTCTGGGGGAGACTGGGGAAGCCAATGGACGGTCGTGATTGGTCGGAAGAGAAGTGGCATATCGCCGTCACTAAGCTGACGCAATATGGAGCTTCGGGCCGTCTCGCACGAGGGTTTCTGGTAGGTTCGTACCTTCTACCGTGCCCTCCCGCCGGTAAAGCTTCCCGGCCGCCCTGTGTCACTATGTAAGGAAAGTTACTCCTACGTGGTGGGACCCCTTAACCCCGGCCACCTTCAGGGGTGGTGCGTGGTGCGGGGACGACCGGGGCTTTCGCTGGATTGAGGGATTAGGTCTCAGAAAAGAGTTGCTCCAGTCAGAAGCCAACTCACCGGCCGATGTCCTACGGGTGTGGTAGATGGCAAAGTGCCTTTCGCATCTACAGCCTTAGAATGCTCCCACCACACAATAACGTGGACAATCCGGGGTGCAGAAGCGAAAGCCGTACGTCCATGCCTACATGATCCCCAGTAGAAAGCCGGGAGTCCGGACACCTGGAGAACTCTCAGCCGGAGTGCGGGGGGCTTGGTTTACCCAGGAGGTGCGCCGTCGGGTCTCCAACTTACAGTACGTACATATTCTGCATGCGAAAAAAAGGTTCTGGAAAATGTCCTTCTACGGATATCTGCTGTCTCGCAGCGGTTGTCGCCGTGCTGTGCTGGAGATTTTGCTAGGGCTCTACGTAACTCCCGGAACGTTGTGGACAGAACGAGCCGCAGCGGCAGTCGTCGATGCCAAGCCAGGAGAACAACGCGCAGGCATCGACAGCCTGCAGCCATTAACCCAGCCCAACCCATCCCGGGCCAACGACAGCGACGATTCGACATGATGTGATTGTCTGCACCCCGCCGCCCGGCTATGCAAGGTTTCGATGAAGCCTGTCGCACTACATCGGTGAATAAATATGTACTGTTGGTCACGTCTGCTGCTTCTTTTCAATGCATAGAACGCTAGCCCTTTGGACCTCTTAGATGCCAGGCTACAGTAATTGGCATGCCACTAACCGCCTCCCTGTCTCGCACCGCGTGATGTGGACGGTCCTTGGCACGCTGGTTATATATACCAGCGCCGGGCCATCGTCTATAAGACGTCTGCTAAGACAAGAATACCCCTAGCGCGGCTCCCCTCTTGGAAAAGCTTGCTTGAAAAAAGAAATGGCGCGAACTCGTACGTGGGGCCCGTCGGAAACCTATAGCCGACAGCGACGGCATGGAGTAGTGACACGTCTGGCCGCTAGTCGCGTTTCAAAGTGGGTTGACTGACGGCCGGCCGACGCTGTTTTGGCGCAAGGTGCCTTGCTTTCGGCTGTAATCACTGCTCGCGATTCACCAGTCGCGAATGCCAACCACCAGGATGGGGATCAAAGCGCAAGCCGGCGTTTATTCGGTGCACATATAGGTACTTGGAACTGTTTGCGAGGCGTGGGCACCCCCACAAGCTCCAAGCGCATTGACTGGGTGATCGCGATCCAAAGCTTCGCATCACAGTGTTTGCGCCTGCGTTACACCCGCCGCTGTATCAGCCTTGATATATCCCCTGCACACCTAGCTGCGTTGGGACCTGGCATTAGGTCTCACCGAGGCGTTCACCCAACGGCTACCTACATAACCTGGCGACCCCTTCAAATTTGGCGAGGGAAACCGCCGGTATTTACGACGTCATGTCGGCAGGTTCTTTGTCATGCTATAGTTGTGAAGATATGAGGGTGGCGCCACGCCCACTCCTCCCAGTACCTTGACCCTGCCGACCAGTCCCAAACAGGTTTTTACGATACCCGGACTCTGAAAGTTGCTGTTAGCATTCTTCGAGCCTTCGTCACGATCATCGGTGGCAAGGTATCAACCCCCCGGATATCGACCTTTCGCCACCATTTTGGCTCTCATGAATCTCCACGACGCGGTATGGTAACACAGTATCTGAACCCATGATATTGGGGGGTTGCTAAGGGTCGATGGGCTTCTCGACCCAGTCCATCGACTTATAACGCCCTTACTAATAGTAACATCGGCCGCGGTTTGCGCCAATCTGTTGCCTCTTCGAAGTAGCAGGGGTTAACTAGTTCTCCCCAGTGGGTGGGTAAAAGGAGACTGTCACAGTGCTAGTGCGATCATGGTTGATGACAAGGTAGATTGCCCCTGACGATGAGGGCCTCGGCCGATATGGATGATATGGACCACAGTATCGACGATCTTGGTAACCAATTCACTGTGTTACTCAGGGCGTAGAATCCTCTCCTTTTCACTATACCAGTCCACGTTCCGTATGAAAACATCCGCTTAAGGTTCATCCTTCTACGTGAGAACACCCAGCAGCCACACTGTTTATGATGCTGATTCAAGAATGGAAGTAGTCAGGTAAACCAATCGCGTAGGAGTGCTAAGGCTCACTGATCCATATCATAATGGCTGAAGAAGATGGCCTGGACGCTGACCTCCGTAGACACTTCAGCATACGTGCTATTGCGGCCTTGACGGTTTAATGCTATCATGCGGCGCTCGAGACGTGCCGATCGTACTGCACTCTTGACAAATATTTGCCGTGTGTATTAGGGTTTAGGAGATCCGCTGCCCCCGTCTAAGGCCCATGCTGTGAAACCATCCCCCGGCGCAGGAGAGGAAATCGATGTTGTAGACAGAAACTTGTGAGTGTGGAGGTAGACAGAGGATGGACATGAGCTATGGGAACAATGAGACAAAGATATTCGAGACGTTTTAGGCATCTATAGTGCGCACTCAAATCTATGGAATCCCACATGCATTTTCCACTTCATTTACTTCGAGAAAGCTGCATCTTTTAACCTGCCCTGTCGTACTTTTTGGCAATAGGTTAGGAGATAGGGGCTTATAGTCTCGATATCCATGTCAGCTGTCGTTACGGCAGACAGGGCCCCGAGAGCGAAACGTAAACTATCGACTTGTTCTAAGAGGAGTTTGACTGAGATAACATGTTTTAGCACTTCGACAGCCTGCTGCGATAGCCTCTCGAATTCTTTTCTGTTCAAGGGCCAGCGGTGTGCTTAGAGCTGGTGTAAGTCCTCGCATCCAAGGTTCACACTACTATAGCTGCTGGAGCCTTGGTGGATGGTAATGTACATCGGGACAGCTGAGTAAGTTCCGTATCAACGTTAGGGGGCAGAAACAGTCAATTTATTATGAACCACACGATTGTTATCTGCAACATGTACATAGCGTTGAAGAACAAAGACCTTGTGTAGTTTGCATATATTGTAGGTCCCTAGTACCCCTATTCTCATAGTCTCTTTACCTCCTTACCATACAACACCTCATTATTATTCCAAATGTCTCATCCACGGTCCGAACCCAAAAGTCTACTTACCGAACTCGTCGTCATGATCGGCGACAATCTCCCTCCGGAGACTATCGCCGTACTATCGCTCAGCTCCAAACGTCAGCAAGACCAACTGGGCAGACGCTACGAGACGCTGGATCCAGAAGAAGAGCGCTGCAAGTTCCTCCGGCTCCTATGCCGCAATGCACCGTTCATCTACTATATGTGGTGTGACAAGTTCCACTGACCAGAGGAGGGCAGTCCGCAGGGAGGACGGCGCTATTGAACGGTCCTGCCAGCCCCATTGGGAGGGGGATTGCTGGAGTCTTCAGTCACATACCCCGCGAGCTTCCACCCCCGTTTGCTTCATGGAATCAGGAAGTACAGGAAGGGGGGCCGCGACATTGCGGGCTTAGTAGCGGCGCTTGAAAGGGACACCGAGCAGGCGGGCTACGACCCCATGCCCTGGACGCAGAATTCGACGTGGTGCATCAACCAGCAGCAGGGATATTTTGTCGCCAGACGCTGCCGCCTGATGCCCGAGGAGGGATGCACGATCGTCTACCGCGAGCGGCTCTGCCCGCACCATTACTTACGTCCGGTTCAAACACCTCCTCGGCCCGCACCCGGACACGGGCATGCCACAGGTGGTCTTCAGGGGCGCCCCCGGCATTATCCACGAGGACGATGTGCGTCTGTGGGACGGCAGCCGGATGCTTGGCTGCGTCACCTGCAACGGCGACGTCCGCGTCGATGTCAGGAACGGCCTGCCGCAGTTCTAACCCGCCCTCGCCGTCGTGACCAGCCGGTACTACCTGGCGCCGGGCACGACTCCTGAAGATATCGTCGATCGTGTGAGCTGCGGTTCCGAGTGCCTCAGAGAGCCGTTGGGAGTTGAGAATGTCGCCAGGCTGTCTGGGCTCTTTCGGTTCTGATAAGTGACCTCCTGTCAGTGATGCTGTGAAGTCGCTATTCAAAATTGTCAGACTTAGTTATTAAACCTGGGTGAGTAGTAGGATTCAGGGTCGGGATATACTAGCAGCTGGTCTCTTTGATGGCTACGTAAGGTTGTTAGGTCCCCAGGAGTTGCCTGGCCAAGCTGCATACACTCATTCCACCATGAACATAGTCATGTCTCTACTGCGTCCCAAAAAGAAAGAAAGAAAGAAAAAAAATAAAGCAGATCACGGTATCTCTTCGATATTTACGTACTTTCCCAAATGCTACCTATTGGTTCCTTTTTAATGACAGATGAATCATGCCCATGCTTTTATATGATATTGTTCTGACTACCGTACATGCGCAAGTGTGCTTCCGTTGTCCTCGATCTTATCTAACGCAATAACGAGTGTTGTTATTTGTGTACGTATTCAGCGATCTTCCCCCCTTTTTAGGTACTTTGGATATGTACCACTTACATAATGCACGCCTTTTGGCACCTGCAGTGGACCCACCAACCCTTACAGTATGCACGGGCCATTGAATAGGATTATTTGCTTCTGAAATCAAACGCCAAAAAGGCGACTCTACTCCAACAATCAACTTGAAATACCAGTAGTAAAGACAAGTAGAAGGGTGAAGATTCATCGCGCGAGCCAATCTCCAACGGATCAAGAAAAGATGGCTTCAAATCCACCCATTTCCACGTATGTGTCATTGCACTCCGACACATACATTTCCAGGGTTTGCTGTTGCTACGAATGATAAACTGTTCGCGTTGTTGCTAACTGATCTTTTTCGCCATGTGCAGCGTCTACGTCCGCAACCTTGAGGAGCGCGTCAAGCCGGACGCCATGAAGTCGGCTCTGACCGCTGTCTTCTCCGAGTATGGCAATATCATCGATATCGTCATCAAGACAAACCTGAAGGCTAAGGGCCAGGCCTTTGTCGTGTTCGACAAACCCGAGTCGGCACATCATGCCATCGAGGAGACCCAGGGTTTCGAGCTGTTCGAAAAGCCCATGCAGGTCGCCCTTGCGCGGACGAGAAGCGACGCCACTGTGAAGAGCACGGGTAACGAGCAAGAGTTCGAGCAGCATCAGCGGAGGAGACTGGCCGAAAAAGGTGCGTGTGATTCCCGACGATTTGATTCTTCTTCTTGGTCGGGCAGAGCTAATACAATTGGCTTTACAGAGAGGAAGAAGGCTGCCGAAGCGCAAGAAGAGCAGAAGCGACTTAAGCGACCCGGTGCTGTCCCAGCCGCCGAGGCCAACCGCCCAGCGAAGGCAGCACGCGGACCAGGCCTCAAGCCCACCGGCCCTGCTGCCAACGCCGTCGTACCCGACGAGTACCTCCCGCCGAACAAGATCCTGTTCGTCCAGAACCTTCCCGACGACTACGACATCGAGGCTCTCACCGGTATATTTGGCCGCTTCGAGGGCTTCCGCGAGGTGCGGTTGGTGCCTGGCCGCAAGGGTATTGCCTTTATCGAGTACGAGGCGGAAGCTGGTGCTATCACGGCGAAGGAGAACACTGCCGGTATGGCGTTGGCTGATGGCACGAAGTTCATGAAGGTCACGTACCAGCGACAGTAAGTAGGTCCGGGACATACGGTCCCGAGTACAGGATCGATTCACGAGTAGATACCCCTTTTGCCAGTAAATGAATCAGAGGGGGCAGTGTTCTTTTGGCGCGAAATTACATGGGCCGTGACTTGAAATTGCCGAAAATGCGTGCCGGCTGTCTTGTAAGCTGGGAGAACAATCCGCCACCTATCAGAGACATATTGGCAGATTAGTGAGCGAGGGCAACGCCTACAACCACGTATTAGGACGCAAGTCTTCCTAAATTAATATCAGCCCCTTTTCCTTGGGGATTTTTATGCCCGAAGTAATGACTTGAGCTCCTAGGAGATTGCATCGCACTCATATCATAGCTGTGTCAAGCGATGAACTCAGCACCCTAGTACTATGGTAAGGGATGAAGTCTAAATGGGAGCAGCCGGCATTCATTCCTTTGCTTCTTATCCTCGCCAGCCTTCTCGTCGTGTTCATCGTCATCATCGCCACCACCGTCATCGCCACCACCGTCACCATCGCCATCTTCATCCTCGTCCGCAGGCGGATCATCGCCGCCCTACTCCTCTTGCTCTGCCTCCTTCAGGTCTATCTAGTCTATGTCCGCAATATCGATGTTGACGCCCCACTAGTCGGCCCAGTCGACGCCGCAGCGGCCGACGCCGACGCGGTCCCCCTCCTCGCCGTACCCTGCAGTCGAGATGCACCGCCAGCAGGCCCTCGCGCTTTCCAGTCCGCCCCGTCCGCCACCACGAAGCACAGCGGGGTGCACCGCCGACTCCCCGTCCGCGTCCTCCCCCGGCGTCCCGCGCCCGCAGGGGCCGCCCCGCGTGCTCCGCGGACCGCGCCGCCGGGGACAGTGCGCTGTTGCCCGTCCCCGCCGGCTCCGCCGCCGAGTCGATGTCCCGCTCCAGCCGCTCCAGCGCCCCGCCGTCCAGCGCCGGCGACACCGTGCTGTAGATCTGGTACTTGTACCGCGCCAGCCCGCCGAGGACCGCGCGGTGCCGCTCCGTGTTCGGCGCTTTGCGGGGCAGCGTCTTCTCTAGCTCTTTGGTGGATGGCATTTGTGAGGTGTTTCGCGGGGGCGTGACACGTGTAAATCGGTAGGGTTGAGTTGGTAAATTCCATGCGATGAAGGCCCTTTGGAGATGGTTACGATCATGCCGTATATATTTATGCATACGGCCCTTATGGCCTCCCTTCCCGGCTGCTGCCTTGTTGCCGGGCCCTGGCGGCGCCGCTAGGGCTACGTACTTGTTCCCATCACGGTGGATCTGGTTTGGGGGTTTCCGGCTCATGCCTTGTCGCCTCAGCCTCCGTTTGGAACTCGGCTAGTTCCGTCTTTCGTCGTCTGCCCCTATGCTTAGGCACCAGACCGCCTAACGGGCATGTGCAAATTAGTATCAGACGAGTCGTCTGAGGTTTGCGCGGCTTATCGTGGTTGACAATGGGCGCTTATCCCCCCTACATCTTCACCAGTCTCCGGGATATGCCGCCCGTGGGGCCGTTACCCCCGGGGCTCGGTCCCGTAATGGAGATCTCTACCGCTTCCCTATACGATCCCCAGGCATCATGTGTGGCGGGCTTTAATGACTTTGACACATGCTGATTAAGCCAGTATGAGCATCCTTGACATTCACCCGTGTGATTCTTTCGGGGGAGAACTGCACTATGCTATCCAAATGACTAGACTAACCACCGATGTTGAACAGACCTGTGATTAATCAAGTTACATCTCAGAGCGTGAAGTTGGGGAGCCCCTTTATAAGGACCGTTCCCGATTCCAAACCGCCATATTGTGTGCCCTGGTCTCTCCGCAGTCGAATATCACCTGGCCGTGGCACGTTCGAACCCATATAACCCTAGGTTGTGGTCCTGTTACTACCGTGATACCACCAAAACAAGCATAAACTCCTCTATAGTTGCACAGAGTCATGTTCCTCCTTAGCTGCCTTTCCGACGCCTAAACTCCATAACGCGAGAGAGAGAGAGAGAGAGAACAAATCGCATCACAACCGGTAAACCTCCCGTCCGCAATAGGCGTTGACCTCCTCGGGGGTCAGCGGGTCATCCCACTCGTACCTGCGGAAGCCGCAGGCGTCCGTGGCGCACTTATACCACAGCGTGTCGGGCTGCCGTGAGCGGAACCCCGTGATGTCCTCGCGCGACGCGTGCCCGCAGTCGCAGCGCGGATTGTCCGGGCGGACGCCCCCGCCGTCGGCCCAGCATATGAACCCGGCGTCGGGCCCGCACGCGAGGCACCGGTAGTACTCGCGCCCCGCGTTGCGCAGCGACCTCGACGCGTCGCAGACGATGTCCGCGTGGCCCCGCTGCGCCCCGGGGCACTTCAGCGCCGGCCGGTCCGGGAAGTCCGGGTGGTGCAGGGGGTCCGGCGGCGGCAGCGGCGACGGCGACTCGCTGCGCCGCTGGAACGCGCCCAGGTAGGCGAGCGCGGGCGCAGCCTTCCGGTCCCGAGGGCCCCTTGGGCGCTTGAACGGCGAGATCTCAATCACGTCGTCGTCGTCGTCGCCGTCGCCGCTGCTGTCGTCGTCGTCCTCTTCGCATTTCACGGGGCTGCTGCGGTTGCGCGCGTCCCACCGCGGCGTGCGGGCGAGGCCGTAATTGTCGTCCCGGCCTTCTTCCTTGACGACTGGGTCCCCTGGGCGCTCCCTCTTTAGTATGTTCCTCGCGCCTCTGAGTCTCGAAGTTGTGGGCTGCGCTATGCTTGGTTCCGCTCGGCGGCTGCTGGACGCCTCCGCTACCAATACAGGCGACTGGGGACGAGAGTGTCCTTCCAGCGTCGCGGATCGTGCTGGTAGGACTGGGTTTGTCTGACACCCGGGACGGACTGTGTCCTCTGTCGTCGGAGTTAAGGTCCTAGATGGAAGCGGTGCGTCACTTGATGCCCTGATCGCGACTGGCCTGTCTTCGTCCTCATCGTCTGAGATAGTGCTGGCCGGGGACGATGCAGCCGTTTCGGTCTCGGATTCTCCTCTCCCTACTGGGTCCAGCTCGCCTCCCGTTACTGGTGCTACGTCGACTTGGATGATTATCGTTGCCCTGAGCATGTTAGTGGTGGCGCTTTCAAGAACGTACATGTTGCAGCTCACATATCAATCACGGAAATCACTTGGGCTAAAGAGCTCCTTTTAGTGTCGCCCGAGTTCGGACACGCAATGCACCAGATAAAAATTTAGAACATCGTGGCACCTATGAGAACCTGGGGATGTGGGGGATATGACCACGCTCCCTCCCTCCCGTGTCTGGGGTTCTGTCCTGCCGATCGCCTGTCTGCCTCGTCAAGCCACATTCAGCTCTCGCCCCAGGCCCAATTCTTAGCTGCGCCTATTGGCTGTGCATGGATCCTCGGCGGCTGTAGACGCGCTTTATCACGTACACCTGACGCCACAGCTGAGGCAGGCCTCCGGACCTGCCGTAGATGGGTAGGTCGGACTCCTTGTGGGTCTGGATACGGAGGGGCACAGTCTGCTTTCCAATTCGCCTTCCCGCATTGTGCGTACTTTCGCCTTGCCAAAGCATTGTAGATAAGTTCCAGAATGAACAGCTTTCTGTCTAACTATAGGGAAGTGCATGCAGGTTTCGGCAGCATTGTGGTGGTAACTGGTCCATGAGCTAGGGTTACATGGGATACAACCCTCCGAACCCTCAGGGGGGTGACCCAAACACGCTACGGAGAAAAGGAGCCTGACACCAGGAATACTTCTGGACAGGGCGGAACGCGGGACAGTTGAAAGCAATACAATCATTAGGGGCCCTAATTATACACCTTCGGTTCGCGTTAGGTAATACACTGGCTAAAGACCAAAGAAGCAAACCTGAACTCCTGTTGTTGACTCCCAGTATCATGGTTATTGAGAGTGACTGGGGCCTGAATGCCTTAAAAAATGACATCTTCATCCTCAGCCTCCGCTAGTATATCAGCGGGCGCTTGGTTCCTCGGTTGCGTGTTCTCTTCGTCCTCGCCTTCCGCGGCTGCTCTCCTCGCTTTCATCTCGGCATCTGCCGCGGCTGTGTCTCGCTGCTTCTTGCCAGCGACCTTTTTCAGTCTGTAGAATTCCTCTCTGTCCAGCTCGTCCAGCTCTGAGTTGATATCTTGATATCGCAGTTAGTATCGATTCTAGCTTTCCTGGGGCAATATACTCACATTTAATGGTATTCTCCGTTCTGGGTATAATCACGTGCTCACTGCGAACAAGGTTAGCTGGCGCGAAAGTGTCGTTGGTCGGGCGGTATGTACATAGCATTGACTAGAATAATTGTTAGCTCGATATCCTTGACTGTCGCTTCGACTCTACCCTTACCTCTTCGGTTCACCACCTTGATGACTTCGTCTAAGATGACAAAAGCCGTCTGGAGGCTCGCAAGCTCGACCAGGGTTTCGACGGCCCTCGCATAAGTCTCTCTGCATCTCTGGACCTGCTGACCACCCTTTCCGAGACCCGTCAGACCGAAATCGTTGTTCCCCTCTGTTAAGTAGCTCTCGAATGCAGGCAAGAGAACACCAGAGACGTTCTCCTGCTTTGAGCGCAACCGGAAACGCGCCTGACTGACGGACTCTTGCACCTGATAGGCTATGTCTCCTCCTACGGCGTATCTGACCTCGGCTAGGGAGAAAGCAGCGATCTGCATGACCCTCCCCATCTTACGCTTCGCCTCGTCGATTCGCCTTGTGATTTCTGCGCAGTTGGTCAATTGGCGGAGCTTATCGGGAGCTGTAGAGATGTACCTCGGAAACGCCTATGCATAGAGTTAGCTAGAGAAAAAACTGGCGAAACTTCACAGCAGAAGGTCCAACGTACTTTGTAAGAGCTTCACTCTTTCGCTTTAACAGACTGTGACCTGTCTCAGCTCCCTTGAGCTTCGCTTTCATGATACCCAGCGACTGTCGCGTCGGAAAGACGGCTTCTCGGTCCTGCGGCAGGAGTCAACATTATGAGTGGTTCCGAAATGCATCCGCGCCACAGGTATAGACTGACCGTAGCGCCAGACATCTTGACCGGGTAAGCTTGGTTTCCGGGGAATGAGAGCTATAGAATATGCGCCAGGCAAGTGTATAGGGACGAAATTCTAAATATAAACTCGCAAGCCACGGCTCCAGTAATCGAGAATAAGGAGCCGTTCGGAGATATATCAGGGCAGGGCAGTGTAGGTAGGTTGCCGGAATAGCGCTGAGTTTCCGACAGATACAGTGATTGGCAATGACGATGTTAAAAGAAGCTCCACCAGAACGTAGACAAGGCTGGGCTGGGCGGAGAGCGGCACAGGCGGTCGGAGCCACGCAAGGGGGGGCATATGCATCTGGAAAGGGAAACAGAGATTAGGCGGCTTTGTAGCATAACTTGCTTAAATGCAACGAGGTCGAATTAAGTGGGGAACGGAGAGAAACGGGGGGCAGACGCCGCCTAATTATTGGAACTTAAAGAAAGTACCAAGTTTGGGAGAGCAAGTCGCGAACCCCAAAAAAGAAGTCGCTTCCAGTTTATCGGTTCACGACCGAAAGCTCAACTTCGATTCCTCCTCCTCCTCTCTCCTAACCTTCTTCGGTTCCTTTGGAGTTACAGTTTGCCACCAACGATGCAGCGTCTACCCTGATGTGCTTTGTCCTCGTCATCGCATAAGCATTGACAGAGATTTGTCTGCGAATTTCTTTCGCAGACAAAGGCGACAAGACAGCTAACTTGAGCTGCTTGCTCGTAAAGTCAACACAATGCCGCCCAACGGCCTGGCAAATGGCTCCCTTGCCAACAGAAAGCCCGATCTTCACTTGGTCGTAAGTCCTGTTTTGAGTAGATCTGCCCCCATGCAATCAGTGAACACCAACTAAATAACATGACCCTCTTCAGGCCGACGAGGACGCCGTCTACGAGCAAGATATCCTCCGAGATCCCGGGAGCACGAAGCCCTGGTTGGCATACATTCAGTTCAAGTTCCAGCATGGCACCCTCCAGGAACAAGCCTTCGTACTCGAGCGAGCCTGTCTACAATTACCCCGGTCCTACAAGCTTTGGAAGATGGTGAGTGAACTCCTGGCATTCACAGGTTTCAGACGCGCTTCCTATTATTATGCAGACAGATATGCTGATCGGCGATCTCAGTATCTCCAATTCCGGACCAAGCACGTTTCGAAGCTGAATGCTGCCGTTTTCGCCGCAGAGTATAAGAAGGTCAACGCGCTTTTCGAAAAGGCTTTGATCTTGCTGAACAAGATGCCCCGGATCTGGGTCATGTATCTGAAGTTCTTGCTCCAACAGCCTTTGGTCACCCTCACGCGACGTACTTTCGACCGAGCATTGCGTGCGCTTCCTATAACCCAACATAACAGGATATGGGCTCTCTACCGACCTTTTGCGAACTCTGCTGCTGGCGAGACGGCAGTCAAGATTTGGCGGAGGTACATGCAGGTCCATCCCGAGGATGCCGAGGACTTCATTGAACTTCTGGTCCAAGAGGGTCTGTACACGGAGGCTGTCAAGAAGTATATCGATATACTCAATAATCCGCGCTTCAATAGCAAGCATAGCAAGGGTCATTACGAACTCTGGAGCGAAATGGTCGATCTGCTCGTAGAACATGCGACGGAGGTCGAAACGGGCCCGGAGACTGGCATCGACGTTGAGCGCATCATTCGTAGCGGAATTGACCGCTTTGCCGACCAAAGGGGGAAGCTATGGTGCGGCTTAGCCACGTACTGGATTAGGAGAGGGAGTTTCGAACGCGCAAGGGACGTGTTCGAGGAAGGGATCACCACGGTCATGACGGTTCGAGATTTCACCCTCATCTTCGACACCTATGCCGAGTTCGAAGAATCTATAATCGGCGCCTTGATGGAGTTGGCATCGAAGCGAGCGGAAGAGGGCAAAGTTGACGAGGACGCTGACTTCGATCTCGATATTCGAATGATGCGCTTCGAACAGCTCATGGACCGTCGGCCGTTCCTGCTGAACGATGTCCTTTTGCGGCAGAACCCCAACAACGTGTCAGAGTGGGAGAAGCGCGTCGCTCTGTGGGGAGATAACAAGGAGGAAGTGGTGCAAACATACACGGATGCTATTGCAGCAATCCAGCCGAAGAAGGCAGTTGGGGCTTTCCACCAGCTGTGGGCTAACTATGCCAAGTTCTACGAGAAAGGGGCGGACCTGAAGAGCGCACGAGTCATCATGGAGAAGGCCGTCAAGGTTCCGTTCAAGTCTGTTGCTGAGCTTGCCGACATGTGGATCGAATGGGCCGAGATGGAGCTCCGCAACGAAAACTTCGACGATGCAGTCCGGATTATGGCCAAGGCCGTCCAGGCTCCCAAACGATCAACGGTCGACTATTTCGACGAGACCCTTTCACCTCAACAAAGGGTACACAAGAGTTGGAAACTCTGGAGTTTCTACGTTGACTTGGTTGAGAGTGTGAGCTCTCTCGAGGAGACAAAGAAGGTTTACGAACGAATATTTGAACTACGGATAGCCACACCACAGACGGTTGTCAACTACGCCAACCTTATGGAAGAACACAAGTATTACGAAGAATCATTCAAAATATACGAGCGAGGCCTAGACCTGTTCAGCTACCCCGTCGCCTTCGAGCTATGGAACCTCTACCTAACCAAGGCAGTCGACCGAAAGATCAGCATCGAACGTCTCCGAGACCTCTTTGAGCAGGCCGTTGAAGACTGCCCTCCCAAGTTCGCCAAGGTTTTATATCTTATGTACGGCAATCTCGAAGAAGAAAGAGGGCTTGCGAGACATGCCATGCGCATCTACGAGCGAGCTACCCGTGCCGTCTCGGACGAGGACCGAGCCGACATGTTCAATTTCTACATCACGAAGTCGGCATCCAATTTTGGCCTGCCCTCAACACGACCCATTTACGAGAGGGCGATCGCTGCGCTACCGGACGAGGAGGCGCGCGATATGTGTCTAAAATTTGCCGACATGGAGAAGCGTCTGGGGGAGATCGACCGTGCACGCGCTATTTACGGTCACGCATCCCAATTCTGCGACCCCAGGACTAACCCCGCATTCTGGACCAAGTGGGAACAGTTCGAGGTGCAGCATGGCAATGAGGATACGTACAAGGAGATGCTTCGTATCAAGCGCAGCGTTCAGGCGCAGTACAACACGGATGTCAATTTCATAGCGTCGCAGGCCATCGCGCGCAGCCAAGCCGCGCGTACCGGAAACGCTGCCGAGGCGGCTACCAACGGAAGTGTGGATCCGGAGGTAGCGGACGCAATGGAGCAGCTGGAGAGGCAGGCTCGCGCACCTGCCGGCTTCGTCGCGGCGAGCACCAATATTTCGGGAACCATACCCACTGAGAAGGATCAGCCGGTTGCCGCCTCCAATCCGGATGCCATCGATATCGACGATATGGATGACGACTAAAACGAAGACGAACACAAAATGCACACACAGGTCCAAATAGGAGGGAGGGGAGGTATTTCGTTTAGCTAGCATCGGATTTAGGGTTCGGCAGGCGGTGGTCAGGTGGCATCTGCTTGACACTCTTTTTCTTCCTTTTGTGTGTACATAGCCTAACGTAACGGCCTCCTCACTGGTAATTTAGCAGGAAAAGCAGATACTGCTGCAGTAGGTTGATTCGGGGATCCGGTTGAATGGAAAACCTCTTTGGATAACCCCCCAACCACATACTCTACGTCCCCACTCAACTGACATGGCTTGCGTGGCGTCTTGTAATCCTACAGAATCCGAAGACAGGGAACTAAGCGATGAACTGTGTCTCATAAAATCATATTTTGGTATTTCAAATGCGCTCCAATAGTCTTACAGCTAATGTACCCCCTGAATAGAGAATCCCTAAGAAACAGCGCTCGTAGATAAAGGTATGCAAAAAAGTATGCACGGGTATAGGGTGTTTGGGTATGTGTGCCCTTTGACGTGTATGCTTGATGATGGTGGATATATGCACCGAGTACTCTTATCCGCGAGTGAGCCAACAAGACAGATAGCCAGCACGCTCCGAATTATCGATGCCCCTAGCCTGACGTGATGTCGCCTATACGGCTCTCCCGGAGGCCCGGTGCCCGCGCCGGCTCTGCGACTCGACGGGAGGGGGAAGCGGGGGACGACATCATGTCACGGCATACACTTCCTCGCTCAACATTTCATCATACGTTCCCTTTCGTCCCTCCATTGCGTTTCATTCTTTTGGCCATATTTTCATTTTTTTTTTTTCATTTTCATTTCTATATCAGGCTTGATCATTGGCCGCTGCCGCCGAATGTGAAGCCGCCGATGGACGACTTGCGCCGCTGCTGGTCGCCGTTGCTGGAGGAGGACCGGCGGGACGAGGTTCCCGACGAGACGGACCACCGCTTGCTATGGGCCTTGTGGAACTCCTCGACGGCGTCCCGGTTCCGCTCCACGTGCCCGTCGCGTGACGACGGCGTCGCGTAGATGCTGCCTTTGCGCTTCTGGAACCGGCTGGGCGGAGTCTTGGACGCGTCTGAGGTACGTGTGTGAGTGTTATGTTTGGGGATCTACGGCTTTGGAGTTCGGGTTCTGGGATGGGAAAGTGAAGGAGGGGGGAGAGTGATACGGCTGTCGCCGCACGGAGGAAGATAGAGGTCGAGGCTATGGTAGGATTAGGAATCCGGCGAGGCGGATGAAGTACTTACCCCATTCGGGAGTGTTCAGGTAGTCTTGCAATGAGGAGCGTCGCCGAGTCGTCGTCTCAGCCGGGACTTGCAGCGTCTCTGCCGGGGCCTGCAGCGTCTCATCACTGAAGCTGTTGGTGAACTGGGGCTTCTCGGTGCTCGTCATTGTTGTGTGTTTTCTCGTGATATTGTAGTTTAGGTTCGTGGAAGTAGCTGATATTTTATAGATAAGCAGTCTTAGGATCAACAAAGTTAAAGAAAGTCGACAGATGATCCGGGGAGGTCCAGCGGTTAAGTAGTTCGAGCTGTTCCTTCGTTGGATCGTGACTTCTTCTTGCATGACGATGCGCAATGTACCTCTCGGTTATCCGCATGACATAAGGGTCCCCCCGGCGAGATTATCTGCTAAGCCCCAGACCTTCCCCTTTGTATCTCCCATTGGAACTTTATCAAGATCCCCATCCATGTACACTTACCGACCACGAGATCTCCGACGAATCGCTTAATGGGCTGCATCGCCGCAGCCGTGCTTTCACTGGCTGACTTCACGCGCCAAGGTTGATGTCCGCTGAAGTATGAAGATGCTCGAGTATTCTAGGGTGCTGATTGTCCCATTCAGCCGCAGGTGTGGAGACCTACGTTGACGATCCCCAGATTTTCACCCTTCCTCCATGAACACCGCCCGGCAGTACGGCGTATGACGGGGTGGTCTAACATCCCCAGGCGGTACCTCGCCACATGTTAGATGCCCGGATGTTCTGGGAGTTGGCCAGTTATTGCGCTAGCTTGAGACTTGACATGGATGGTCTTATTTCGCAAGCTACTAAGTAGCTCTAACGGAGTGATATACATACGTAGTATGCACGATGGTGTGCAGTACGTGCGGTTTGTCATAGCCGGCATTGAATACGGGGATTCGATCTCTCTCATTCGTTTATCATTTGCACCCCGCTCGATGACATATTCCGCCGCAGCTGACAGCGTTCCGTATGGGCATTAGGAGTACGCGCACGTTGACTGGGTCGGCTTCTCCGGCGGCGGGCTAGCTCTAGATGCTCTGGGCATGAGGCTGTGCAGGTCACGGATACTGGTCTCAACTTCAAGCTTTGCTGGGCATGTACGGACCCGTCTTGTCTGACGACGAGTCCTTGCATCCGGCGAGCCAGTTGGCCAGTGTGCCCACCCCAAAATATGATGATGAATAATCTCCTCATGGGAACTCTAGGGGGTCACATCGTAGCTATTCAACCCTCGATCAGTAGACGTATGCAAGATTTTGTATGCCGTGATGGCAATTGATCGCCTTCCGGGATGGTAAGTAGTCTTTATTGACTAACCAGAATGTGATGTTTTCTGGGGTTCGTTTATCTCGGCAGTCGATGGCATGACGTCAGGGATGGCACGGTCCTTATCACATCCGTGATTCCGCATTCGTACCCCTGAGTTGGGGATGCACCAATCACGTCCGTCGAAGATACTTAAACCCTGCTCCTTTTCTGTCACAAAATTTCCCGTCCTCCACGACGGTTTCATCGCATCACTGGGAGGTCTGGAACGGTAGTTAATGGGGTTCGGCGGAGCCAAGCGAAATGGATCTGCACCGGGACGTGGTGTGGTAATAGGTAAGTCCAGATATTAATTACCGCATTAACTGTTTCTATGGCGCTCGTACGAAAGGATCACCGGAGAAGCCCGTCCTTATGCCATCAAAGGCGATACAAACACGAATATATCTGGGTGTCTCCTGCTGCTATAAAAACACGGGAACGGGATATCACCTAACAGCTGTATAGTTACCACTAGCGGGGCTGCGGGTCTGGGGTAATAGCTCCAACTGGATGTTTTTAGCCAACCTACGTAACGAGGGTTCCCCTTGTCGTTGATCCCAACGTCATTTGGTCCCCTATGTGATCAAGTTTAATGTGAACTGATCTGATCTTACGTGCGGGAATCATATCGAGTCGACTCATGAAAGACATTCTGAGTATAGTGGGTTTTAGACAGTCTACGCGGAGACTGCAGTCTGAGGTAAAACATGGGGTTTCCATCCTCAAAGGGATACTAAAGTCTAGAGGACTAAAGCAAAGCATCGATCAATGGGGATGGCTTCCAGCACTTTGCTATTCTCCATCGAGAGGATCCTAGACGGAATCGCTAGTGTACGGAGTCGCCGTGTCGGAAGTAGCGGACTGCGAGTGTCACCCCGCAGACGGGTTTCTGATGGCCTTGCCTTGCGGAGGCGTTCTAGCTCGAGACGTGCCGGCCATGGCACGAACCAATGCTATCTCATACAGGAAGTACGATCTGGATATTCCACATCAACCCCGATGCTCCCGAGGCCGCGAGCCAGTTGTCAGTCAGTGTTCAGTCCGCAAGTGGTCTGCGTGTTGGCGCTCCTGTCCTGATTCATCCCGTCTCAAGTTTGAGCCTTTCGAAGCGGGCCGGCGGATGGCACACGTCCGCTATTACCCTTCACGTCCCCTTCCTCTCTTTGGGTTGTGGTTCTGATGGCGTGCCTAAGCTGTACCCCTGCGCCGTCTTGCTCACGGGATAGGAGCACGATCTCAATAACTATTGGCTACCTTCCAAAGCCACTTGCTATCCTTCCTTGGCAGTCACACCGATATTATACAATGTAATCCAGCAGCTGAGCTTCATGTGGACAGTAGGGGAAACTGAGGAGTACTGAAGCGGAGCCCCTTTACAGGCTTGCGTTTAGCGCTGATGTCTGTACGGCATATCCCTGTCACGGAGGGGCTTCATAGAACACATCGGTAAGGGCACGCTCAACCTTACCGTATACTCTATTCGAATGCTACTATGATATGACAGGCCTGGCATGTCGGCAGCGGGGTGGCTGGCAATTTGAACCCGCGATTGGACTGTCGATGACGCACTTGCGGCCATCCCTACGCATCACTTTGCAGTGTGGTTAGGGGAAGTGTCTTCAAACGACTCGCGAAGGTCATTCTAATTCGGCACGTTGGTCATCCAAGCTGGTATCCGGATTCTTCTTGACGGAACCGTGAATGAAATCGCGCTTTCAGCCTGATATAGCTACTCGGTCACACCTGCGAGGGCTCTCCCCTGCTCTACCACTGGCCCCAACATTCGCATAGATGAGCAATGAGAAGGATAACGAACCTAGACGAGCTAAACTTAGCAACGGCTTGAATCTACGTTTTCCGGGCCAAAATATATCTCCTATAAGTCTATTGCCATCACCGGCGATAGTCGAGGAGCCGCGACTAACATAACATCCCGCAACTTTCTAGCCCTTCGGCATCATTATTTTTACGGAATTTTCATTTGGATAAACACATTCGAGCTAAAGACGACGAATGATGGAATGTAAGAGCCAAAGCCCACTGCGCACCCAGTAACCAGACGGATTTTGCACAAGGCCTTATGGCTAGTCTTCGGCGGCAGAGAACAGCAGCCTCAACTGAGAGCTTTCTGACCCCGAGTAGCTAGAAAAGAAGAAGGTAGAGTGCTGTAAGCCCCTTAACACGACGTTTCCAGCATTCCAGGCGTCAATGCCCGGCTTGAAGGACAGGGGCACGTTCCCAGAACCATTAACCTAGGGAAACGGCTTATCTGTTTATAAGATGTCGAAATATTAAATGACAAGGGAAAAATGAGCATATCTCTTTGAACAGCGATCCATTAAAGTGAAGTTCTTTGCACCTGACACCAGGTGTTCGCCACCTGACGGTTGTTTGCGAAGCGCCCCGCCAGGCCACTTATCCCTTCAGGTTTGGATTTTCAATCGATAAACCTCGCCTACGTACATGGTTAAAAACGATGTTATACCAGTACCGAGATTAACACCCTTGTATTGACTCAGACAGTCTCTGACTCCTGGCAGGCACATCTTAACCAACTGTATGGAATACAGCCACGGTCCCCCATGATTGACTCATTCATTTCGGAAAATCGATGCGTTGTTTGATTCGTCTGCTCTGCAACTCAGTCACAAGATCCCGCTGGAGAAGCAGTGGCTACTCTACCTTGTTTTCATGGTTTCTCATGTCTAAGAGAAAGCCAGATGCTTTGGATGACATTCACCTGATCAAACGGCGATCTCGGATCGGGAAGATGGCTACGCAGCCCACAACAGCCACCATCCAGCTCAATCCTAAAGAGGACCAGCTCAAAGAGCTGCTCCTTGATGCTGCTAGATATGTGGACCAGCATCAACCAGCAGCAGAGCCGGTTGTTCTACGCTGGGCCGGAGGCTGGGTACGAGATAAGCTCTTGGGTATTGAGTCTCACGATATCGACACGGCGATCAATGTCATGACTGGCGAGGCCTTCGCCTTGAAGATGTGCGAACTCTGTGAGAAGTCTGAAACTATCCAGAAACATGGCATTACAGAGACCGACATCGGAAATCTCCACAAGATTGCCAGAAACCCAGACAAGTCCAAGCATCTGGAGACCACTACGATTAAGCTGTTCGGCTACGATGTGGACTTCGTCAACCTCCGTAAGGAGACGTACACCGATGATAGCCGAAACCCGCAAATGGAGTTTGGCACCGCCGAGGAGGATGCCTTACGAAGAGATGCGACGGTAAACGCATTGTTCTTCAACCTCAACACCGGGGAAGTGGAGGACTTCACGACAGGGCTGGTTGATATGCAGTCTAAACTGATCCGGACCCCCTTAGAACCATTCCAGACATTCATGGATGATCCTCTCCGGGTGCTAAGATTGGTGCGATTCGCGAGCCGGCTGGAGTTTTCTATCGACCCGGCAGCTGAGCAGGTGATGGGGGATCGGCATGTCCTCGAGGCCCTACGACTGAAAATCAGTCGGGAGAGAGTTGGTGTTGAAGTCGAGAAGATGCTGAAGGGTATATCCAAGTACCCTAATCCGTTCTCCACTCCACTTAGCTAATAAAGCGACATAGGCAATCATCCACGGAGGGCCTTGCAGTACATCGATGATCTTGGGTTGTACCACACAATATTCACTGACCCCAACAATCCCAGCTTCCCGTCACCAAACACCTCTGGCTGGAAATTCGCCTACAATTGCCTCGACACTCTGAGGGAAAACAAGGCTCCAGCTTCAATATACAATATGCTCGTTCGTTCCGACGAGGCAGCTTATCTCGCGTGGGCATTGGCAGCTATCGCCCCTTTCGGACCACTGGAGCAGCCACCCCACACTGGCAAGGGAAGACCGCCACCGCCATATGGAACCGTTGCAGCACGGGAGGGTATCAAGGCACCAAACAAGTTGTCAGACCTGTGTACTGCCGCGTATAATCATCGAGCAGAGATCTTATCATTGAAAAGGGCAGTTATCGAAGGAGCGCCGGACATCAACCAGCGAGACAAGTTCGGTATGGCGATTCGACATTGGGACTCGAGCGGTGGCCACTGGAGACTGCAGGTCTTATGGGCTCTATTGGTAGAGGCTATGGAGATGCTTGCTGGCGGTCCAGACAACTCTCGTAAGTTATCCTAGGAACACACTGGCCAACCTTGTTTACTGAGTGTCCTTAGATACCATCAGCAATGAAAATTTCCTCCAGGGATGGTATGCGTTCCTGGACCACCTGCAGGAGCTAGACGTCATGGAGGCACCGTCCCTGAAGCGACTGATTGACGGCACTCAGCTTGCCAAGGCGTTGGGCGTGAAGCCTGGAAAGTGGATGGCGCAGGCGCTGGAGATCTGCGTGGCATGGCAGCTGCGCAACCCCGAAGCGACCGACCCAGCGGGTGCCGTGGAAGAGGTCAGGAGCAAAAGAGATGAACTCGGAATACCAACTAGTTAGGGGCGAGACGCAGGGAGCGGCCGGACGACGCGTGATACCCATAGGCCTCGCTCAATAAAGCCTGTTAATGAAAGATCCCAATGTTAGAAGTAGCGAGGTACCAGCTGTTCTATTTATCGTGGCCATAAGCATCTCCTGAGCGGATATCCGGGTTTCATTTTTACGTAGCACCAGCCCAAAACTGCTACCCGAGTTCTACAATAGCCCTTAACAGGCGTATAAACATCGCGTCATGAGCAGCCCGCTTTCTATAGCACATTCCAACAAACAGGATGCTTTTCAATACGTATACCTGAAGCCTTCCCGACCTTCGAGCACCACCTTGCCCGCCCTCGCCCGTCTATTACCGAGGTAGAAGAAGATGGAGAAGGCAGCCACGAGGATGATGATTAAGATGTGCGAGCCTATGGAGACCCATACGGCCGTGGGGTAGTACGGCGCTTCGTCCTGCCGGACGATGAAGCTGCCCGCGATTCCGCCGGCGCCATTCATGGCCGTCACGGCGGCAGCTGTAAATGCCCTCTTCCACTGCCCGGCGACGTTGTTGGCCTGGTACGCGCTAAGCGCGGCCCAGTTGCTGACGTAGGCACCCGTGGCGAGGAACGTGCCGATGTATCGCGCTGTGAGGTTCGCGCTGAACCCCAGCATCCCGAACCCGGCGATCAGGCAGGCGCAGTTGAACAGGATGATGGGCCCCCGCAGCCCGAAGCGGTCGGCGAAGGCCGACGAGAGGAGCACGGGCACCACGGCGTAGTAGTACGGCGGCGCCGAGAGGAGGATGGCCTCGTCCTCCGAGAAGCCCATGCCGGCCTGCAGGATGATGGGGAGGAAGTAGGACAGCGACGTGGACACCAGGTTCAGGAGGAAGAAGAGCGTCGCGAACCCGTAGACCTTGGGGTCCGCAGCGTGCACGAAGACGGCGCGCCAGGTGAAGGGGGCGGGCTCGACGGCGGCGCGGTCGGCGTTGATGCGCGACACGGCGAGCTTCTGCTCCTCCTCGGTCAGGAACCAGGGGGTCCGGTGCGCGTTCTCGGGGAAGTCGACGATCCAGAAGTACGTCAGCACTCCGAAGAACATGGCGATGAGGCCCTGCACCAGGAACATGTAGCGCCAGCCCTCCATGCCGCCGCGGCCACCGAGGCCGTTGAGCCCGTAGTTCACGATGCTCCCCGTGGCCAGGATGATGACCTCGCCGCTCTGCAGGAAGGCAAAGCGGGTCTGCTGCTCGCGGCGCGGGTACCAGGTGGAGATCAGGTAGGTGAGGCCCGGATAGATGCCGCTCATGGCCATGCCGAGCAGCACGCGCATGGCGATCATCTGCCGCCAGGTGCGCACGAAGGCGGTGCACATGGTGATGAGGCCGAAGCAGAAAGTGATGAAGGCGAACCAGGGGCGCGGGCCGAAGGTGCGAGCGGCCAGCGTCGACGGCAGCTGGAAGGCGATGCTCGACACGGTGAAGATGAAGATGCTGATGCTGAACCGGTTTCCCGTGAGCCCCAGGTCCGTCGGCATCGACGTCACCGACGCCGAGCTGATGACGCCCGAGTCCAGCAGGTTCAGCGAGCACAGGATCCCCGCGATGGTGCACAGTCGCAGGTCCACCTTGAGCCGTAACCGGCGCTCGAGCGCCGCCTTCTTGTCGGCGTCCATGCCCATGTCCGGTTCCGCCTCCCCGCCGCCGTCACCGCCGACGATCACATCTCCGGAGTCCTCGTCGGTGAGAACCCCTCTCGTGTTGTTTTCGTGCTTTGCGCCGGATCCCTGCGGCGGCGGGGCCGGGGCCCTGGACGATAACGGAGACGCCATCGTAAGGGAGAAACTACCTTTCGCACGAGACTCTCAAAGCGAATGTGAAGCGAGCAAGAAGGGTTTTCCGCAACCCTTCGGGGAGAGGGTTGCGGCCCTGTAAGTATTTGAGGCGGCTGGAGGTTCTGGACCCTGTTCCCAAAGAAGGTGGGTGCATGGCCGAATCGGAGGGAACCAGACCGATTCCACTCCGCCCTGCGGATTACTCAACTTTCGTAAGCATTATACTTATCCACCAGGGACTCAAGGCCCAGGAATTTTCGAGGTCAACCCCTGCGTGTATTTACAGGTTCCAGCCAGCCACCCAGGGCTTGGATAAGCGGATCATCCCGAAAACGTTGAATTCCCTGGGTAATGATTGGGCGGGTGGTGGAAGAGTTATAAATTTTTTCGGTATTCAGCTTTCCCTTCCCAGATTGGCTGGTTCGTGCATTTAAATCTGCAATAATTCCTGCATGCCCGACAGCTGTCACCAGGTGAGTCAGCCTGCCTCTGTGAATCCATAGGTAGGTAGACATCAACCCGCAGGCCATTGGTGGCTTACCTACCCAGTACCTGTAAACCCGTTCACGTCCTGATTAGGTAAAGCATTTTCGTTGATCGCAAGTTCGGCGAAAGATCATGTTTCAAGATCTCATCGAAGCTGTCGGTAAGCTCGACATTGCTGAGTCGCCACCGGAAATCCCCCAAGACATCTTGCGCTGTGAGTCTCTCATCGGCCCATATTTCCTCTTAACTGCCGTTGACTGGTTCAAGTGGTCCCTGAGGAAGTGACAGCACAAGGCGTAGCTCAGTCCTTGAAGCCAGACTCTGTTACTGTGAGGACCGACATTTCCTTATATATGAGGCGATAACTCGCATTCATGACTTGGCTATTTGAAGCTGACAGGGACTTCGCAGGGTCCCTTCACTACACTCAAGGCTCTCTACGCCCTTCTGTGCAGTGGACGCAATATTATCGTTCGCGATGGTTCGGATGAAGGAGCTTTGGACGACGTCACCGAATATATCGGCGAGGTTATCCGCCCGAATCTTAACATCGAGCCGCCTGATCACGGTCCGTATCCTTGCTCGTAGTATGGGGTAGCGTGCGGAGTGTTGACCCTTAGTTTAGATGACACAAATTACAGTGAACTAGTATCCCGAGGCATTCTAGGTCTTCATATTCTAAGCAAGCTCAGGGCAAAGCATCATATCAAGCTCAGTGACGCCACCCTGATTTCTACCACGGCCTTCATTAACACCGAGGATCCATGGACCACAACTGAATCTGCAAGCCTGGCTCGGGAGTTACTAGATGAGTGCTTCCAGCCCCAGTCACAGGAGAAGCGTACCAAATTCATAACGGAAGACATCCTGTCGAATTTTCTCCGGCCACTTTTCTCGAAGTCGCGCCCGGCGACGGTAACGGCATCGGGCCGCAAGGCGGAGTTTGTGGAGCCGAGTCGGTACGACAACGCCAGCGCAGAGGCCGAGGCGCGCAAGCCCTGGAAGTATGGCCAGCGGTACGCCATCACGGTTTTTGAGTGGGCTGTGCTGCGATCGGATGTAGGTCTCTACATCTCGCATTTACCCGTCCATGCGCCCAGTGATCTGTTTAGTCCACTTCTTCGTGCGACAGTTTCAGACGACTAACACTAAACAGGAACAGCTCCTACAGAAAAGTTGGCACCTCTTCACCCCGGTGCTGCTCACGCTCCTTGATGAGCCGCAAACGGCTCTCAAAGTCCGCTCGTTGGACATTTTCAGCGCCTTCTGGGGCCGCTGCCCGGGGGACCTTATGCGTCAGACGGGGTTGGCACAGGTGTTCGAGGACGCCGTATTTCCCGCCGTGCTTTACCTCCCGAGCCTGACACCGGAGAGCGAGTCGATCACGATTCTGAACGCGGCCTATCTCGCGCTTATAGCCATGGCTGGCATCGACTTGGAATCAACTACCGACGAGCCGCAGAGCAACCCCAAGTTTACGGAGACGCAACAGAAACTACTGGACAAAATCATTAGAGAAGGTATCCTTGTTGGATATAGTCACGCAAGTGAGCATATACGCCTAGTCGAGTTGTTCTGCGAAAAGCTTCGTTGTGTTGTAAACGGGATGGGGATTCTTGCTATTAAGCACCTGAAGGTCAGTTTACTAATCTTTATTCATGCCCGTATCCCACTTCTCATGTACCACTCCCAAACAGGGTATTTCCACAGAACACCAAACATGCAATGCTAACACCATTCTCAGAACCTCGTACCCATGGTCTCAGAAATCATGACAGACCCGTTCGGCACCCAGCATCCCTCTTCGTTAATATCCGCTATCAGACTATTGCAAGCCATAATGAGCACCTGCTGGCCGAGGATTCCGCACTACTGCAACGAAATCATCAAGGCATTGATGCTCTGCTGGCTGAACATCGAAGATGAAGATGCGTTCCGAGACAGCGACCTTGGCCCCGCCTCGCTGAAGTTGGAACTGACAAAGGCGGCCGATATGCTCTCTGCCGTAATGCAGGCAGCTAAGATGGACATGGGAGAGCGCGTAGCTCCCCTCGTCGAGAAGGAGCCACAATTAAAAGAGCTGTTTAAGATCAGCCATGAGACATAAGCCTCCCGCAGAAGCAAGACCCATGATCGGTAATCAAAATGTATCGCGAAGCCATCACTTTCTTTACTCGAACTCGAAAGACTCGCTCAGCGGCGTGTCCATAGAAGCGGTAGCCGTCTCCTAATCTACCGGCTGCTGCTTGAACAGGGACTTGCCACGGAGCCACTTCCTATAGGCCCTGTACCGCTTCTTGGCATAGTCCTCGTCGACGACGGTGAGCGGGTTGTCGGCGATGCGCAGCAGGTCCGCGTACGCGGCGACCTCCCCCTCGGGGAGGTCGCCGCTGTCGTCGAGGCCCTGGGTCTGGCGGCTGGCGTACAGGTAGTCGCGGTACTCGGAGGCGTGGGCGGCCTCGTGGACGTCGGTGTAGGGCTCGTCGTTGGAGACGACGAGGGGCAGCGTCTGCGGGTGCGTCACGTACGACGCGTAGTCCTCCATCTCGTGCGCGCTGACGCTCGGGTTCAGCGACTCGTGCACCACCTGCGAGAAGCTCCACTGCGCCGCCTTGAACTTCTCCTGCGGCGTCTGCTTGTACTTCGCCGAGGGGTCGTCGTGCGCGTCGAGGAAGCGCTCAAACGCGCGTTTCCCCACCGACTGCTCCTTCATGATGCCGGCCAGCGGCCCTCCTCTGTCGCCTGGGTGCGACATGGGCTGCAGCCACCGCTGGATAGAGATACCTCTCGAGTTGCCTGCCTTCTCGGCAATGACGACGGATGCCGCATCCTCAGTGTCGGGCGTTCGGGGGTCGCTGCGCGCGTCGTGCGGGTCCACAATGACGACCTCCTTCTTCGTAGCGGCCTTCTTCTTTTCCTGGACCTCCTGGTCGCGCTCCTCATTACGCACTCGGAACGGGCTCAGGTCATACTTGCCTTCCTGTGTCGACTTTAAGGGGATATACTTGATGGTGGAGTTCATCTTGTAGGGTAGCATTTTCCCAAAGGACGATAGCGTTGCGGGGCGATAGTATTCCAGCCAGTAGTCGTCATAGTATGACACAGGCTTTGGCGGCCCGTCTGTCTTGGGCGGCTGATAAACGGGGAGGGTCCGCTTCTCGAGGTATTTCGGTGTGTACCAGTGTATGTAATGCGGCCTGACCCGCTTGGACCACGCACGGGGGTCTGCGTGGTGCAGATAGTAATCCGTGGACAGATCCCAGAGCATGGGCTGGCCCTGCGCGAAGATGTAGTTTCCGAGAAACAGGTTATAGGCCTCCTGCCGCTGGCTGTCCATGAAGGAGTTGTTGTAGTACCGCTTGAAGCTCTCGATCATGTCGCGCGAGTGGCTCGTCCACTGGTTGATCTTGCGGTACGTCTCCATGGTGTTGACGAGCTGGGAGCCACCGTACTGGACGGCGATGGTGTCGCCGTGGTCGTGCCACATGTGGGTGAACAGGTTGACGGCGTCGGTGTCGTACTCGACGGACGTGTCCTCGATGATGCCGAGGGCATGCAGCTGGTAGCCGAGGGCGCGCTTGCCGATGACGAACTGCGCCGCATTGGTGCGGTCGAGGCAGTCGATGCAGTTGGTGCGGGCGACGCCGTTCTGAACGCGCATGGGCGACACGACGCCGTCGCCGTTGTGGAAGAAGCCCGTCGTCGTCACGACCGACTCGGCGATGCCCTCGAGGGTGCCGATGACGTTCTGGTCGCGACTCTTGGCCGCCCTGCTCATGTCCCACGCCTTGTGGATCATCTGGTGCTCCGGCGGCAGGAACTGGTTCAGGTAGTTGATGGCGTTGGTGTACTCGGCGAGCAGCTTCGACTCCCGCGGCGTCCGCTCCTTCGCCTTGACCAGGTTCAGCACGTAGATGGGCGACCCGTAGCGCTCGAACAGGTTGTCGAAGTGCAGCGCGGCCGCCGTGTAGAACGGGTCCACGAGGTTCAGCTCGATCGGCGGTTTGGGCGTCACGCCTGTGTTATCTTGTGTCCAGTACAGGGGGATCGAGCCCCGATGCTGGACGTAGGAGGTGTATTGGGGGCTGGCGAAGAGCTTCGGCCCGGGCAAATGGAACGAGGTCGTCAAAGATTCGGATACGATCTGCTCGGTCTCGACGTCGTTCGCGACGTAGCCCAGATCGTTGGCGCCACGCTTCAAGAATCGGGCGCCTGCGAAGAATCGCGACCGCCTGGCGATGATGGTGATATGCGCCGTCCTGCCGTATATGGATATGGCAGCCTGGTCGATGTACCCGTGAATTATTGGGCGACACCAGTCGAACGAGCCGTGCAGGGCGTCGGAAGCGGGCGCTAGGAGATGGCTGTTCCAAACAAACATGGAATTGTAGTCGTCATATGTAGCTCCAGGGAATCCATTGATCAACGCCGTACGCTCCCTCGTGATGTTATGTTGCAAGGTTCTTGTGATGTCATAGGAATAACTGTAGTAGAAGGATCTCGTTAGGTCAAGGTTGTTTAGGATAGCGAGAAAGCGGGACTCTTCCATATTGCGTACGTCGGGCTTGTACTTGGGGGGCGTGAGAGGGATAAGCTCGGTGCCATCGACCTGGTATACATAATGACCCCCGATCATGGCCACCGTGCTCTTCTTAGTGATCAGCAACATGTAGTAGGGGCCGGTGAACTTGATGAAGCCCAGCAACCCCCAGGTCGTCGACCTCTGCTTGATGCCGCCCGTGCCCTTGTTCCCGTCATCGATGGTGTCCAGCAGCGCCCTCATCTCCCTCTGACTGTATATGATCCTGTCGTCGGTAATGCTGAGATCCGAGTCGTGCGTGTTGCGATCGATTTTAAGGATGCGGTACCGCTTCTCCGTCACGTCGCCGCCCACGATGTAGTACCGGCTCGCCGTCTCGTACAGCGTGAACTTGTGCATCTTGTACCGTGACCGGCGCGGCGGCATCGGCGTCGCCCCGTCACCAGCTTGAGCACCCGCCGACCCCGCTTTCTCGTTGTAGCGGTAGTAGTCGTAGTCGTACCCGTAGACGCCGCTGAATGCGGGCGATGACGAGCCGTCGCAGTCCCGGCCCGCGGCGGCCCCCGAGTCCGGGCTGCCAGTGCGCGCGAATGGCTTCGCAACCGCCGGCTCCTCGTCGTTGTCGTCGCCCACGACGCCGAGGCCCCCTTTCTGCGCCTGCACGTTCGGCGCCAGGGTCTCGCTGCTTGCGTTGTCCTGTAGCAGCGGGAAGTCCGGCTCCGGCTCCGGCTCCGGCTCGGGTGCAAGAGCGGGGGCGGCGGCGGGCGGGTTATTGTTGCTGCCGGTCGCGACAGGTTCCGCGATCGAGGCGGCGGTGCTCCCCGGTCGCGAGCCGTGGTTCGGGGGCTGCGGCGTCACTGTCGGGCCGTCGGCCTTAGATGCGGTCGTCTCGTTCGCCTCGGTCATCTCGGTCATCTCGAGTTCCGGTGGGGAGGCTACGCGTCCCTGTTGTTGTTACTGTATGCACGCATGCTCTGGAATGACTTTTCATAGGCCACAGGCGACCGGAAGAGTGTGCAAGATATTAATAGATGCGGCGGGCAAAGAGGTGAAACCGCTGAACGTTGGTCTTGAATAAGTGAAGAAGTGGGGGGGGGATAAAGAAGCTCAGGATGCCAAATTCCAACATCCCCCGCAATTTTGACGTAAGTACTTAACGGGCTTCCCAGGCTGAGGTACAGTAAAGAGAGGGTCCAAGCTTCTGACAGACAGGGTTACCCCTGCCAAGGCTCCCGGGAACGTGGACACAGCGGGATAATTACGACGTACAGTACAGTAACATACTCTTGTACCTCCAACATTTAATACCATACATACATGCACCACATGTTTATTCCGATTTTATCTACTAGACTAGGAGGTAATACTTATAAAAATAAGAGGACTAAGAGGTACCTGATTATCCTACTCACTAGACATATTTCAAGTTGAAAGGCACCGATTCTACAATGTCCCAATCTTCCTCTTTGCTTGGGTCACCGAAGATCCTCGGCGCACTTGCGACCAGCTTGTACGCCCCTGCTTCCACAACGGTCCCGTCCGCCAAACTTCCGCCCCAGTTGAACGAGTAGCCTGTTCGAGGGACGTAGCTGAGAGGAACCCCCGGAATCTGACCCAGGCTCTTCACCCCAAGCCAATCGTGCGTTGGTAGACTCGTTTTACCCAGCGGCACAACATCTATCTTCAGCTGTGTCGAGCCAAGCGTAGGTACGACAACCATCTTGGGGTAGGTTGCTGTCCGAGGTGTAGAACCGGGTTTCGGAACCGAAAAGCTCGTGTTCGCCGCCACGGGTACGTTGAAATGACTGTCAGAGGTTGCCAGGTAAGCGCCTCCCAGAAGTCCGTTCTCGAAGAAAGTAGGCCTCAGCACTGGCGTGTCATGCAGGCTTCCTGCTACGCCAACGTATGGGACTGATAGAGATTCGTCATTTGTTCCGTTGAGTAATATGTAGCCACTATACACGGGCAGCAGCGTTTGGTTCACGTTCGATGGAGGCTCAACCGTGAAGGTTACCTCAGCACTGCCGCCGGCTGGTACATTGATGCTGTCAGATTCAAACACGATCTCGGCCCAATCCTCGACGGTGGGGTTCGGAAAACGGGGAGAACCCAAAGTATCTAGGCCAAAGGAGTAAACCGTTGCAGCCTTCGCGTGACCAAGAGTAAAGGTAATGTCGTCGTTGCCAGTGTTTTTCACGCTAAACGTGTGGCTGCTGACGAAGTGGTCGCTATCGTTAAAAGATAGTCCACTCACGTTCGGGATGCATGTCGCATACGCAGCATCGTAAGCTTGAATTAAACCGGCTCCCTGCTGAGCTGTGGGTGCGAGAACATCATAAACTTCGGTCCCGTCGTTCCACAGATTCGGCTTAGACGTGGCCGCGACGACGTCTCGGAGGACTTTCGCATCGAAGGTTCCTCGCTTCTGACCGATCAAGGCAAACACACCCGCAACGAAAGGGCAAGCCATCGACGTTCCTGATTCCACAGAGTAAGCGCCCATATCCAAGGGAAACGTCGACAAGATCCAACCACCGGGTGCTATGAACTGGGGCTTCAGCTCAGTCTCCCACGTGGGACCCCAGCTGGTTGAGGGGCTAGTGTAACCAGCAGCTATTCCGTTACTCAGGTTCACGATATGTGAGCCAGCAGAATCCGAGTTGACGATAGTGAGAGTGACATCCTCGCCCTCGCTCAGTGCCTTGATCCACTCGGCGCCTTGGCTTGCAGTCACGCTTCCAACACCCAATATGCCCTCAACGGTCATGTACATGGCCGGCAACGTACTAGACATGTGTCAATTCAAATTATACTGTGACACATGGTCTTCCCACTTACTCGTCATCTTCTGTATAGACCATGATGTACTGGCCACCCTTGGCGGCCACGTTCGAACCCTGTGTCTCGATTGAGCACGCAGAAGCGTATCTAAGAAGAACGATTTTCGTCGACAGGTCGGGCGTGTCCTCCGGCAAAGGTTCACAGGCGTCATCTACTGCCGTTGTGTTATAGCTCGTGGCCCATAGAGGCATAGTAAGGTTCATCTCGCCGAGATTCGGGGTACCCTCCCGCCATCCAAATCTGGTCTCTGTGCCATTGCTCGCCCACAGTCCCGCAGTAACAATAGTGGGAAGCACCGTATTATGGGCAGACCCAATGCCGGCGACTTGGCTCCCAGACGCGGGAGAAGCAGCTGTCCACAGACCCCAATTCCCGGAATTTCCCAGTGCGACGGCTACGGGGACCCCGGCTTCGGCTATACGGGATGCGGCTATGGCCCACGGGTCCGTGGCCCAACCCGAGTCGTGACCGGCCGAGCAAGAGATGATGTCGCTTCCATCTTCATACGCTCGATTGAAAGCCGCGAGGAGGAGGTCGCTCGTCGTATACCCGGCACACCCGCTCACCTTGTACATGCCTAGAGTGACGTCGGGCGCGACACCTGTAAAGCCGAGCTCGTTTTCCTGGGCCATGATGATGCCTGCCACATGCGTACCGTGGCCCTGGCAGTTGTCATAGGGATCTGGATCGGGCATCGGAGCGTCCGAGCCGGATGTGAACTCGTCGCCGGCCAAGTCCCATCCGTAACTAACGATGCAACCTTCGCCGAAACACCCGCCCAGCGCAGGGTGATTGTAGTCGATTCCGGTGTCGACGACGCCAATGCGGATCCCCTTCCCGGTGAAGCCCTCGGCTCTGAGCTTGTCCACTTGCGCCATGACGTGCGGGCTGTAGTTGTCCGCAGATTGACGCTTCCGGGAGGCCCGGCTGGCTCCGGTACCGTTCCGGCCAACGTTCTGTGGCTCCGGCTTCGGGAACTGGATGCCGCGAACCGGCCATACTTCCTTCACCTGCGTCTTGCCGAAGATCTTGCCAGCTGCTGCTTCAGGCTCGCTGACGTTGGTAAGGCGAAACGACGCCCCCTTGAACAGACGGTAGTTGAGGTCAAGGCGGTGGCTGACGCCCATGCCGTCCGATCGCAGTTCATCGTACAGGGCGTTGGCATCCGCCCCGTCGTTGAACTCGACAATGTAGGCCCCGGTGACAACAGACTCGTCCGGCGCACCCTCGACGGATGCGAGGAGGCCTAGCAAAGCCAATCCACAATCGAAGAACCTCATGTTTCCGTTCGGCACAAGGACACTGACGGCTGACAAGAGTCAGGCCGTCCATCCTGGATACTCAGCGTTAATATAGGAAAACCGCAAGCCGTATCAAGTCGAATCATATCAGAATCCCAGCTTTTCAATACGAGAAATAGGCTTGGCGTTTCTCTTTGGGGTATCAAGCCAATATTAAAGGGGGTCTTGAGAGTAACCGTCCATCCGGAAGACCCCCCTCTTTTGGGGTTAGCATAGCCCTTTGTGGTGGGGACGGGGTGCCGGTGGATACCGTACCTTGCGTTCCAAGTGCCGGTATATTCGGTTCGCAGCCGACTGTGGGCAGCCGAAAGAGACCTGCGTCGATTCGGACTTCCTATGCAAGATGCCTGGGCTGCTTCGTAGCTGTTAGTGCCATTGGTGGAAGTTAGCATCACCGCGGCGTCTTCGTATGTCCGTAATTGCGTCGATACGATCGGTCTCGATAGATCTATCCACCCTTAGGTCTGTATCCGCCCACCACGCCGCTCCAGACCATGCACAACATCCTGGAACTCAGAATTCGCAATTACTCTGTATTGCCGGCTCGATCTTCATGCCAGCAAATCTGGTCCTTAATGCCAGGAAGCCAGCCCTTCTTCTAATGCGGCGCTTTAGAAGGTATGCGTGCGCCGGAGCGCAAACCTCAACCCCTAATGGATGTCACTATCGTTGGTGACAGCCTCGGTGAACACGAGATCGCCCAACTGATCTGCGGTCGTCGTCTTGGGTTTCAAATAAGTCCCTGATAGCACCAGCACGAACTGGCAATCCTTACCGCATTAGCGACAGGCTTCCGACCAAGGTCTTGGGCACCGTCTGGGCATTCATACGAGGTCTAAACAACATGGTTGGCTGATCGACGCTGTTTGGCCGACAGCTTGGTGCCGCGCAAAACAGTCTCTCCCTTCGCGGGACTGCTGCTCTCCGAGCGCTTTCCTAGCGATGTCGAAACACCCGACTAGCAGTCGCCGAAGACCAAGAAGCCTCCATATTTCCCATCATCGTCCCCGCCATCGTAATTTTCAGCATAAGCACCATGGCGGCCAGCCCTCGGTTATGGTCGCCACGCATCACGTCTGGGTGCGGCTAAGGGTCCGGCTCGGCGAGTACAGGACCCGACGTCCAAGGTCTCGTCGTTATACTCCGTAGGCTTAGGTATTATTTAGAGTACTCATTATTTACCTCGCATGATGGTTAGGTTACGTGTGCCGCTATTATTATTGTGATTAGCCAGAAGAACGGATAAGAAGGATCAACCAAAAGTTTCATAGTTTGACAAAGTCGCAAACGCATCTTCAGGTGTAAACAACTAGCAAACGATTACTTCACCTGTACGAATTAACTATTATAATTGTACATCGTGGGTTCCCCTGAATAATAACTCATTGTCTCGCCTGCCATCTCAAGCGCATTAGTTATCCACTGGTATCAAGAGTCATCTCACTGACGTTCTGCTAACTTAACCATTTCCTCGGCAATGACATTCGTAACGCTAACGTTGGGAGCATGTCCAATGCCCTGCAGGAAGAGCTGGGTGATCTTCCCACCAGCAGCTACGGCCTGCTCGTACATTGCCTTCTGCAGCTGTGTAGGCACGATAATATCTTTCTCGGGGACAATTTGGACGCTTGGGATATCCTTCCACGCCTCGTACGACAACTTGCCGTCGAAGCTATCCGAGCTCTGCCGCGTCATCATGGAGAAGTACTTCGCAACCTCCTCCGGGGATTCGAGATCGTTGAAGATGAGCGGTGCTAATTCCGCACTGACGGATGGCAGGTACTGGCCCGGCTGCGAGGCCCTGTACTCTGGCGGCATAGCATCTCCCATGGCCTCCCTGAGGGACTGGCCCAGGGGTATGATAAAGGAGCCCATATACACGATCCCGACGACTGCCGTGCCTTTGCCCTGCGCGGACCGGTCAGCTTTGCCGAGGCCCTTCAGCGCCGAGGATCCGGGGATCCCGCCGTATGAGTGCATCAGGACCACGACATTCCTTGGGTTAGATTCATCGTCGAGGATCGAGGTGATAGCGTCCTTAATATGGGCTGCGTCGTCTTCCATGGTTGCTGGGGGTTGACGCGTGCCGTCGTTGGCCGAGAGGAGCTCTACCGCCCTCGCATCGTGGCCGTGCTCGTGTAGGTGCGCGATGAGTGTGTCATAAAAGACTACCTTGCTGAAAGAGCCGGAAACGATAACGAATGCGCAGTCCTTAGTTTGCTTAGAGCTTGCCATGGTTGAACAATGGTGGAGTCTCACTTCGTAATCGATTCTCTTTTCGATCTTCAAACTATGAAATGAGCAATAGATCTAAAGAAGCAACGAGGGAAACCCTTGAAATTTGGGATGTCCAGCTACCCCAAACCGGAGAGACTAGCCATATCACGAGGTAACAGGCTCGACGTAGTGAGTATCGGGCCGAAGAATAACATCCCTGTCAGGTACCCACTGATCTGATTACTATATTGAAGTTTTAATTCATACACGCGTTTTTATTATCAAAATCGAACAATTAAATCTTTATACATATGTGCTACAGGTCATAGAAATTATTATGAAAATGGTAAAATAATTAATTTACAGTTAATTCATAAAAATACCTGGCTTGGATGTTAATCTTACCCCTACGACGTCGTATTGGAGATCGCCTTACTTACCCCATACTCTCGGGGGCTTGTCGTTGCGACTAGCGATCAGCATGGCTACGGATTTCATGGAGAGAAAGCGGGGTCACCATGCTTATACGCGATAGCTTCGCTTCTACTATTCATTTTAGTCCAAGATTTGCTCTTGCTGAAATCAGGCAAAGCTTAATGAATCTCCGTTCATAGCGGTCGTTACCTCGGCTAAGTGAGAAAGAACCCCGAGCTCGAGATACTTCGGGACTATCCCCTTCCTCTGGAAGCCAGCCATTATATGCCCTACAACTTACCATTGCCCCTATTACCAGCTAGTGATCAACCCTCTTCCACCCAGGGTTTGCACCAACCACCCACCCACGCAGAATTTTCTTCCCACGGGCGGGTGACAGGGGTCCGTGGGTAGAACGGGGTTCCACGTATTAACCCACTCGTGGGTAATCGTGGGTAGAAATTTGATGACGTATTATTGCAAACCCTACTTCCACCAACAATATGAATTCCGCGATCAGCCGAAACGGAGATATGGAAGCCTCGAATGTAGTGTTCCTTGATGAAAGCAACTAAAACATCCGTTGTCGAATAAAGAGGCATATATACAGCTAAGAAATCGACTACAAGACTCCAGATGGTCAGATTCTCTATGCCGTTTCTAATCCTTTCCGCTAGAATAGATGTGCCAGATTGACTGCTGGGGCTTGGTGAAGCACAGCTCCGTTCTTATTACAGAGGGCGATTCGGGGAGCCTCTGAAATCCGCTTTAGCGTCAAGTATATGCCAATCGAGCGATGGGCTCCTCAATGGTTGGAATATCCTAGATTGATAACTATTAATCTGAAAGTTGGCACATGCTCATAGGCCAGTTTTACTGTGGTTATCCGCCTCCTTGTCATCTACAGCAACAATATTCAGGCCTATTTTATACATCCTGTACGCTCCAACAGTACTTCCTGACTGACGACTATAAGCTTAAGCAGATAACAGGGAGAGTTGTGGGGAAATCGACTATATCTAGCAAGGCTGGGCTGGTGAAGGTATCAGAAGCATTGATAGAAGGAAGGCGTGGGGGCACTGGATACTGTATGTCTCCTGCATTACAATGAGTTTCGTGACACATGACTTGTATCAGTGACCGAGCTATAGCCTATAAGCCTGGTATAGCCTGAGACTTGATTTTGGCGAGTCGCTACCAGCCGTAGGATTTGATAGAATAGAGATTTTAGGGGAGAAAAAGATCAATATAAGCAACGGTATATCAAGAAACATATCTCATTTCATGGTAACAAGACGGCCATTACATAAAAAGGGGCTCGACAGGACACGAAGGTTATAACTGGGACCTAATGATATTAATTCCTATTCTGACATTGTATACGTTAAAGATTCTAGGCTCAGAGCTTATATCAATCCTTCGGACTTCGAATGTGCGCCTAGCAAAACACACTCCTTTCCGGGGTTCCTGCCCGTAAGAATGAAATATCGGGAAGGCAATAATAAAACCATAGTGCGTTGCTAAAAGAACACCTGCCATACATAAAATTAACGCCATCTATCAACCATGTCAAAATCTTTTAAACAATTAGCGTTCCAGGACATCCGACAACCCTTTTTTTATGATAAGGTACCAGCCCCTTACATGAGGTACCGAAACCTAACGTGACCGTCTCGATTCTCCTTTCGTTCTGGCGACGTCCCTTAATTCCGGTGGCAATGCCGACATCACGTCATTTCGGCATAACTCCTCCTGCAGCTACAACACCTTCACAATCATAATAACTTACTAACCGCGAGTTAATACCCCACCTTATCAAAGTCAACATTACGTTGCTGCTCCGCTTACTAAAGCATCACGTCGTTAACAATTTTGACGTCAACGTACCGACCACTCTAGCGTACTCATCACAGGTGTTTAAGGTTTGAATGAGTGTATTCAGGCTGGACGAGGAACTCCTAATGACCTGAGCCTTGAAGCCTCCCTGTCTAGACACTAACACCACATCCTAGACGATCTGTAGGAATACATATATAACCATATGAAGCTTGAACTAACACAGTTCGAGCGCCCGATCTTTGCCTCCCGTGTCCTGGCTTATTTCCCTACCTTGTTGGTAGGATTTTTCCAGTTCGACGGAGCCTTGTTAGGATGAAGGAAGTAGCAGTCCTTATCTGTGTGGCCGAGGATTTTGCAGTAAGAGCAACGTTTATTATTACTCGAAAAAGTTCTTCCAGCTGTTTTTAGCCCCCCTAGGGGCTAACAGCTGCCGCTTCTTCTTCTGACCCCTTTCCTCGTCGATTAATAGAGGGAAAAGTGTCTCAGAAGTGTAGGAATTGGGATCCCTTCGAAGGGATAGAGATATATTTTGAATACAAGCGTCGAAGTTATTCGGTAACGACTTTAAAACCCAGGCTATAACCACCTTATCGGGCAGTTTTAGGTCTTTTAGTTTTAACTCGTTGGTTAAAGACTTTACCTTATTAAGGTAGTCTTCCATATTATCGAAGCTTTCATAGGTAGAATTAAAAAATTCTTTTAATATGGCAAATTCGCTTGTAAATCTCCCAGGCTTATACTGGCTATGAAGAACCTCCCAAGCTTCTTTGCAAGTAGTAATAGCCTTTATATGGTGTAAAGGACCGCTTTCACATAATAGCCGTATTGTGGCTAACGCTTTATTATTATCGGATTGGGATAAACTATCCCCTATATCCGAAGTAAGGGCGTGATCAAGCCCTTCGCGCATAAGCGTATCTTTGGTTCGAATAGACCATAATTCGAGGTTTATACTGCCTTTCAGCAGGTAGGGCATACTTGAAAACCCCAACATTATATAATGATTCTTTATAAGGTTATATAAACTTTTCGAAATAGGCAGGTGGGAGTGGTTTATCGAAGCTGTAAATTGAACAGCAGCAAATAGGGATTCTGGCGATCTCCAAGGTGAAGAGATGAAGTGAGTTGGTGAAGGTTGGCTGAGATATGGGGGGGTGAAGTTGTTGGTATTGATGGTAAAAGCTATTTGCGACCGGAGCTGAGAGCCTGTAGGGATTTGGACGGAAGGAGAGGCTCCCCTGCAATACGAAATGAGGTCAACCTCAAAGAATCTGTCTGTAAAAAGGTGTGGGGTAGGCTCAATCAAGAATGAAGGAATCCTCAAGGTGTGTCAATTCTGCTATATCAAAGCTTTGGACTTCCCGCGACTTCTCGGAGGATATTGGGCTATATATAGCAGTGAATAATCGTATTATTAAGCGGATCATTCGCTTATTAATCGATTATTTCCGTTATTAACCAAAGGTTAAATCATGGAAAGGTATGGAAAGATAGGAAAGATGTTTCCTAGCTTTTGTCACCTCGTAGAAGGGTGGCCCCACTTTTCCCGGAGGAAACATCCGGATTCCTAGAGCTTCTCCGGTCTACTTTGGGCCGCGCCTTGGCGGAGGTGTTGTTTCGTCACCTCCATGAGGCTTCTGAGTTCCTTCTTGTTCGCTTCCCTAATATCATTAAGATGAATAGGTTTTACAGAGGCCCTCCCCATCTGCCCTGGAAGAGGGTCGACCATTACGTATTTTGCTGGCGCTGTTAGTCGTCCGAATTCAAGTGTGGGGGCTAAGGGGGTTAATGATGCTAAGCATGTAACGAGGAATGTCATGGTAAATACCATTAAAACATTTTATCTTGAGTGAGTCATATCTAAGAGAATCATGAAGCTCAGAAGGGTGTCGTATTGATGGTCTAACAGAATAGCTATGTCTGGTGCGTATGAGGGGCGGCCGAAGCGTGGATATACCCTCGAAGAGCCATGCTTCCTACTGCTTTAAGGTGTAGAATGTTAGAATAGTAGTTGACACTATTGAGCCTTGTAGCCTTTATCTCCCCCGAGCCCCGATTCATGTTGCGGCTAGCCTGGTATTTCTGGAATGGGATTTGTTTTCTGGTAAGCTGGTTCTTTCCTGTATTCAGAATTGTCAGGTAGTTAGAAATCAGAAGGGCGTTCAGCGCGACTACGCAGATAGGAGACAAGAATTTTTTTGCAGTTTTAGACGAGTCTTTATTTAATTTGCCCGTCCCTTGTCTCGAGGTTAACCACTAGCTTGAACTTTGCCGGAAATCTGAACTTCTCCCAGCATACCAGCTTCTAGGGGACCTGACATTGTTGGCTTGGACTTTCGCGACGGAAGTTCGTGTCAGGGGATTCTGCCAGGGGTGGCATGGGGGCCTTCTAGACAGGAGCGATAGGTGTATATATAGGGCCCTTTGCCCCTATATACTAAGGAAGGGCAAGCGTTAACGGTGATCTATTGCTACTCACTTGCGAGGCCGCTTCTACCTTCCACTATATGCACAACCTTCCCTGATAGTTTGATGGTGCTACCGTCAGGTTAGCTGTTGATAAGTGATGGAATAAGTCTCTCTACTTCGACCATTGTTTGACGGCCATTGTCTTCTCCTCTTTGGATTTTTGGACATACTCAACCATACCGGGTCCTTGTTATGCTGTAGTCATGATTTTACTGCGTAGCTGCCTCCTGATTGCCAATGTAGGGTTTCGGTTGTATGCATGGTGTGTTTGTCCTAGGGTGGGTAACCTACGGCAGAGCAGAATTCTATGTCTGTTGGGAACATCCCGACAGTACCCTAATCTCGCAATAAGTGACCTCATAACATACCGCAAGCGACAGTTGTGTGCACCGCAAATCCGCCTCTGAAAAATTATAAATATAATCATCCCCCGCCGTCCTCCGAGTCTCACCAACTTTACATTGCACGAAAGTTTTCCTTTACCATCTTCTCTCCGTATCATCTCGCGCACAAACTCAGTGATACGCCAAGATACATATTCACACACACACATTGCGCATACCACACTCAAATTAATTCTTAACAATATCCTTTTCACCATGCAGTTTACCGCGGCTCGTGCGCTCATCTGCGCTATCACCTTGACCCCGGTGATGACCTCCGCTGTTGAGCGCCCTGGCGACCTCCTCACTTTCGACCTGCCTCCTGGCTACGGAATGAATGGCACCATAGTCATGGACACAGAGAAATCCGTCCAGTACCTCCAAGAGGAGATTGGTGTTGGCATTGATATGTACATGGACAAGTGGGCAAAGATATTACCGGTCTTACAGGAAAACGACGAGTACAAGTTCCCGGAAGGAAGCGGCCTAGAGAGTTCTTCGATCTCCTACTATCCGAACGAGGTTGAACTTTATACCCAGGCCGCACAAAGACCAAAGTGCAAGAGATGCGCTGCCTGCATCCTCCTGATACCCTTCTACTTCGCATACGTGGCGTAAGTAACCGATAGTCCCGATTAAGTCTTTAGATTATTTTGCTAACTTAGTGTCCAGATGCAGTACGTCCTTCTCTAACTGTCTAGTGTATAGACCATCTAGTCTAACCAGCTAACTTCTATAGTCGCCAGCTGCTTGGGGACGTGCAGATGATGCCTGGGGTTTAAAAAAAGGTGTACTGGGGGTCGTGACTAAGGTATGCCATTCCGGATTACATCTAGACTGCGAGCTCACCATCAAGGTGGCTTGCTTGTTTCGCTTAAAGCAATGCAGGAATGACTTAACCTTGATTGAGCCCGCGGTGAATGGACGGTTCCTGGGCAAACGCCGGGGACTGCATGTAATGGTCCTAAAACCTTATTCCATCTTCAGCAGCGCTTATGTTAACCTAAATACGCAGTCTTAAATAAATCAGAGAGTGGATTTGAGAAACAGCAACATAGAACTAGTTGTAAACTATCTCACAAACCTGCTAGCCTCAAGATATGCGCTTTGCATGGTGGCAGATCTCACGGTCCCGGGCTTGTGGGGCGGTGCTCTTCATATATAGAAATTTCTCCAGCTGCCCTCATTAGCCAGAACTATTCCCAATGCAACACCCCTACCGTCATAATCCCTACAGGCTTTTTGCGTTTGCTCTCCTACGTTTCCCTTTTCCAGAGCTAGAGTTTGGAAAGCAGCTTGCTGACTAGGATAGCCGTATGAGGCGGAATATCAGTGTGAGAGTATCACCCTTAGTACTACATGGTCCTCGTGGAGCTCCTTGCTGTGCAAAGTATCTGGTTAACTTTGATGACTTTAAGAATATAAGGTTATAACCGTGGTATCGATAATGTCGGTGACCTTAGAACGCAACGAAAACCTTTATATTTATGAGACTCTGACGTCGCGCACTTAAGGCTTTGTTTCTGAAGAAGTGTATTTATCTGGTTGACCTTCGAAGGGTCCTAGCTGAGAGACAGAAGGTAATGATGCCTCCTTTAATACACGGGGAAACGGCTGTAGTTGTGAGAAAGCGATACGGAAGGTGGCGGTAAGTAGTCCCAACTGGGGCTTGATGTAATTGGGCCAAGACTTACCTATTGTTCAGCTGCTAGGCCTTAGTTTCAACAATATTATGCCTTCTTATAAGGTGTTAAGGTCGGGATACGGTTGGACCTTTTGGACAGGGGGCCTACGGTTATAAATAGGGGCCTTCCCCCCAGATAGTTAGCAGGGATAGGCATTAAAGGTTACCTTTATTGCTACCTAACAGCTAGTTTCCTGCCTTCCGCTCTGTGCTGCCATTTCCCCTAACACTTTAGTACTTAAGATTATTTATATTTCACTTAGGGGAGCCAGTTCTTCGTTGCCCACTGTAGTCAATATCTAACCGCATTTCTTTCCACCGAACATCCATACAGAGGTCGGGGCAACTTAAACCGAAATCCACCGGTTGTGCAATTCGCTGAGAACCGCCAAGTCTAATCTATCTATCTGGCTTTAGTTTTAATGGCATCTATCTTACTGAAGCTATCGTGAGTGCCATAATGCTCATATTTGTCGCAAAAGCGACGGCGCTATTGCATTGCTAGCAATAGCGTTATTTATGGTTAATTATTAACCATGACAATATTAAAATGGTCTTGTAACTTTACATATAAAGTATGTGGCTGGTACAAAGTATTAACCACTTCACCGGCGAAAGGGAGAGTCTGCGGTCCCCCTTTTCGAGGTCCGGACCCGGGCACGGACCATTTCGGAACACGGAAGTACATAAATTTGTAGTCAAATTACTAGCCAATTCTTGTAGCCCTTGCCCTCTACTATGGACTACCAATGGCAATCTATATGGAGATTTCTCTGATTTCCTTCCATATATTTCAGGCTGGTGGTGGATAGGAGGTAATACACTCCACAAGGGTCGTTAGTGGACTGGATTGTGTTGCTTCTACCTCTGTTTCCATATAATGATGCCCACAGTCTTATCCCCAGCCACTAAGTCGGTACTGTACGTATTTGGTGACATGTCACTGACAGGCTCTTCATATCTACGACCTTTCGGTTTTAACCCGGGTATTCTCCAACCCTAACGGTGCTGGAAGACAACCGACCGACTATACCCGTCATGGCTAATCTGGACCTACACAATGTATATAGCCTACTTGATCAGGGATGTCTCGTTCAAGTGTGTTCTTTCGTGTGTTTTCGGCTGATACCTTGAAGGCAAAACTATTTCGGGTGGTTACGCGCTAAAAGACGACTGGGAAGCAGGTCGGAAAAAAATTATGACCGCCTTCTGTCCTCTGAGACACCGTAGGATTTTCACCGTTTGACAGGGGCTACTAATTTTACATATTACTGTGTGTAAACGTAAATTCAAAACGTTGACGACTTATATATGCTCCGAATTTCTTGCCACACGTACTAGATTAATCCGAGAAATCTCGTCCCATCTTGTTCCATTGTTATTATGGTAACTATATTCTTGCTTCCACCTTGATAAAAGAACAGAACATCTTTATGAGTTTGAGAGTCCTATTCAGGCTAGGCTGTGGCTAACATAAGTTCGACGCCTTTCAAAGTTGGAGGACGGTATAACCCGGGAGGGATTAGTTAATCATCTGAAAGGGAGACGGTGAATTTAACGAAGATCTCTTAGACATCGATGGGGGGGAGTTTATTTTATCCTTCAAGGAAACAATAGCAGCTTCGTTTAAAGCTTCATAGTGGCATTCTTCCGTTCCCAGGGTCGGCTTCAAAACTGAAGATGAGAAAAAACTGAACGTGTGTCCTGAGGCTAGGCGGCATAACATGCTTATGAGAGCGGCGGCACTAGCACAACCGGAGCTGGGAAATAGAGCAGCGTCAACAAAGAAACGCGAATGGCACCATCACACATCGCAGGACGTAATGGCGCCCGGCCGAGTCCACCAAACAGATGGAGATTTTCCATTGATGGAGTACCTGAGTCCAAGATAGATCCTGGGGCGTCTTACAAGGTAGACAAAGCAGGTGGAAAGGATCCTGGTCATTTCGAAAAGAATGGAAAGCCGGTGGAAGATATGCACTCACCGAGGACGAGTATCGTGAAGTATTGCAGGAGCCGGCAGCCCTCCATGAGCTTCTCTGCAGGATGGCGGATACGATCGAGAACACGTCTCACGCGCACCCGTGCATGAGACTCTGGAACCATATACGGCTCACATTCCACATGGCGGGGCGCCGCAACCGAGGACGTGTGGGATATCGTTTGCTACGGGTGGCTCAAGACGCTGCAGAAAGCAGCGAGGCTGGGTCCCTGTGAGTTAGAGAAGCTGAACGAATTCATACGGCTGGCGAGGCGCACGATCACCAAGTGCGAGCAGATCCTAGTCTGCTGGGAAGCTTGGAGAGAACGCGAGTCCTGCCTGGAGCTGTACGCTGCCCTATGATGGTTCCCCATCGCGAAGCGCAAGAAATGCGATGCCTCCTGGCAAGCCAGAGACTCACAGATGTGTACCCTAGCGTATGGTAGTTTACGCCGGGTAGTGGGACCGGTTTATAATCTTTTCGTAGATCCCGTATAAGTCTTTCCCAGATTATTTCGAGTCCTTAAAGTTAGTCCGTCTGCTTGCCAGATGACGTGCCCAGGTGCTACTTAAGCTGGCCGTTCTTTAATTTGGGCTTCTATTGTAAGCCGCTACAGTTTACGAAGCCAAATTTCGGACTTCGTTACATGAAGAGATCCCCGTGTCAGAGCAGGTAAAACTCGAGTAGGGAAAGACGCCCGCAATAAGCCAGCATACGCCGGTGCCGTATGTTAGTTATTACGCACACCAATACCAACCGAAGCCCCTAGTTCATTGGCCCTTACAATGGTGCCACTCTTTCAAAAGACACACCTCCATGATGAGCACAGTATCAGGAATATCGGCTGATAAAATAGGAAGTTCCTCGATGTGATGGTTCGGGATTTGTTCTTGACATATCCCCTTCGATGGTTATGATATGGCTTACATTCGACCCTTACAGCCCACTTATCGCAGGAAAAAGGCTCGAGGGTAACCTGCGACTTGTACGCCACAGTCCAGATAAGCGGGACAGACTCGAAACCAAGTTACCAGGCTCGACAAGATGGTCCCGAGGATCAACAGCGACCCAATCATATGGCTCCAACACTTGTAACAGCCTGGTAAATACACAACATAATAGTCAACATGGATGCTAAAGTGTATCTACTCTTTCTGCCGAACCTTTCCTGGATGAGTTAGTTTGCGCATCCTTGAACCTTCAAATGGAGTGGTTCAGTTCGCATGGTACCCGGCGCTATTTGTCTCAAGTTGGACGCAGCGACCGGAGGAGATAGCCGCACAGCGATGATCCTCGATGTTAGCTTTGCATGGCAGAACTGCGTTATGAAATGGATCTTCCCGATTGTGCTGATGCGTCCCAGACGCCCATCCTCAGCGTAGTTCGGAACAGAAACCAGGCGACAATTCTGTGTGACCATGATCGACGGCTTGGCTTCCGTGGGCCCCTATTGTCGAACCGCGGCGGGGACTCCTGCACGAAGGAAGCATGGCTTCCGCGGGTCCTTATTGTCGATCCGCGGCGGGGACTCCTGCACGAAGGAAGCATACAGTCCCCGCAGGCGGAAAAGCGCGCAGGGCGGCATGCATATGCAACCGTGCAGGGGCGACAGTCCAGGCCTTTCAATAGAGAAGACCCCGCCAGTCCACAAGCAATCACAGGCACTCTGTAAATTAGACAATAAGGGAATCTAGCCTAAAACGCCGCGAAGCTTCATCAGCATTATGGGATTGCGCGTTGTTGCCGTCTGACTCCTATTAAGCCAAGCAAAATGGACACATCTAGATGCCGATGGTGCCTCACGGTGTACTTAAATGGTTCGACTTGTAGTCAAAGCATGCTATGGCACATTCATTCCGGGCGTCAGGACAAGATAGCGACAAAAGGCTTATGGCAAGACTCTCGTGCCAAGAACTTGAATACCTTCGCCCGTCGTTTTTGGGGGGCCTACTCAGCTTATCCCAAACGCGGACCAGCTCTTCCGCACGGCGACGCAGTGTCGGGGGCGGTACGGGGAATTATGTCGAAATTAGGATGGCTAATGTTCCGCAACCATGGGCAGACCGCCCGTTCCCTTTCTCCACGCATCATCATATCGGTAACATATTTCATAGGCAGTAACTGATAACCCCTTTCCTTGCATAGGTACCACATAAAGCCGACGTTAACGGCTCCCCCAAAAAGCAGGCAGATAAGGCGTATACTGAGAAAATGCTCTACATGTCCTCGGCCGTAACGGCCGTTTCCCCGGCGCCTGGCAGAGATGGGCGAACAAACCGGAAGCAACAGAATTTGCGACAGATCTGTGGTTTGTCACCACTGGTGCTGGTTACGACAGCTTTGTGTGATCTTCGGGGAGTTTTTGGGGCTGGCTGGCCAAATCGTGCGACCTTTAGACCTCAACGGCATATGCGGGGGGGCATATGTCACAAACTTCTTGGGCATATGAGTCACTTGGGCAGACTCCGAAGTGGCCAATGAGAGTGCCATCCGCCTCCCCCGGTTCCTGATCCAGCTTGCAGCGAGGCATGTATGGTGCGCCACGTCTAGCCTGGAAAGGAGAGAGTGGGGTTGTATTGCATGCCGCAGGTCCCAGGGCGCTGGAAACCGAGAATAGAGGATTGGCGGTGTCGGGTATGTCCTCCCCTTCATGGTGTAATGTGTTTCCCGATAACTCGGAAGGGGCCCCCACGCTATATCCGCCTCGATCGTGAGTCGCGGCAACCCCGGATAACAATATGTTCATTGGTGTAGCCCTCATCGTGTGGGATACAAAGAGCTCCCATGATGGTGAACTGGCATGCCAAGAGTACCCGGGAAATTAGCTGATTGCTTACACACCATGAGTTCGCGCGAGCAGCCGCATTGGCAGTTCGAAATTGACGACCGAGACCGTCGCAACAGGAACGCCCGGCCACCTAAGTTGGGCAAGCTATAAGCCGGTACCCGACGTATTAAGTGCGGGATCGTAGTTGAGCGTGAAAGACGGATGTCCGTTGTAGACGAGGTGGATCGAAATACAAATACCGGAAGAAGCTCTTAAAAGTTATTTCGGTCATATCAGGCACCGTTACAACCAGATTCCGCTTTGCCTAGCTATGGGAACAAGACTACAAGGTCTCCATAGCTGGAGGTCCATGCGGATAATACTCCGAAACTCGAGCTTTTCTAACATTATCGATCCTTCTAAAACGAGTAACTGGCGCATCATGAGTCCGGACGAGACTCTAGCTTCCGATTCTGAACTAGAACTAAGCGATGCCTCGCTACACGTTCCTAGTCGGCGAGCCCATGAAGTAAGAAGTTCATCTCGTTAGACAATGCGCACGCCACCGATTGACCAAATGTAGGTTCTAGAGCTCACTCCGGTTGCCGTCGACCAGAACCAACCTTCCGCAGTAGTTCCGCCGATGCAACAGCCTGTCAAGAGTTCACCAACAACAGAGCCCAGCCACGAGCGGACGGTAGGAGGCTCTGATGGGCCCAGTCAGCCGCCGGACGAAACTAGCGCGGACACCGCAGAGGATAGAGTCAACTACAATAACAGGTTCATGTATTTAGACAGAGAGTGGGGCTGCCGCGGAATCAGTGTTACCTGTGGCTTGAGACGAACAGAGTGCTGGCAAGCAAATCTCGATGACGATCCTATGAGAGTTTGGATAACGCAGGCGATGACGGATGAGCCGTATCATGCTGTGGGCCAGGTGACTGAATTGTCATCGGATGTCCCTCCAGGGTTCGCTTTAGACGATAAAGACTCTAGCGACACCGGTGCTGTTGCTGGCTGGGTTGGTTCAGAAGGTGCAGGGACTGATATAACTCTGGAGGCTATGATCTCTGTAGACACGGAGTCGGAATGATGTATTTGTATTGCTGGATCGGTATCTTAAGTTCATAGGGCTGAGACAGCATGTTCTAACGGCTCCCTGTGAGCCTCCCAGGCTAGCCAGTCTGACCTTGTCGTCCTATATCATGTTAATATAATTTTGCCCAAAAAAGGGGCCGGGCGAATCAGGGCTTACGGTAATAATCCCATCGCATTAACTTTCCATACACCCACAGCCAATGCCAACAGCTGCATCGCGACGTACGCCAACTTCACCTGGAGCATCTGTCCTCTGTTGCTATCGCTCTCGAATCTCTCAAAAGCCTGGTTCGTCGACAAGATGCCCATGATGGGGTTCTTGAAGGCCATGAATACCATCATGATGCTGAATATCTGCAGAGAGTTGCCGGACATGTACATCATGATGGCGGTCATGGGCAGGTTCTTGACGGGCGCGAGCGCCACCTCCCAGGCCTTCTTCAGCTTCAACGTGTCCATCTCTTCGGGCGACGGTTGTTTTCGGGGTTGAGTCTTCGCTTCCTTAGACGCTTGTTTCTGCATTCACGGTGCTTGCGTTAGTCCGACTACCAGCGTTTCTCGTCGCATCTATCTGGGTTGGCGCACCTTTGTCAACCCGGTCGATTGGGATGGATAACCGGGAGGGTCGGGAATGCTGCTCTTCGATTTGGACGCGGGCGGAAATTCCAGGTCGGCCACCCATTTTGGCACTTCTCGATTTGTAGACATGGCGACTAAAGGTAGTAGGGCTTCCTAGCAATTGTTGATATTCGCGATACCTGCGGTGGGACTACTTAAGTAGGTATGTAGGTTTGAACGAGGACGGGTGACGTTGAAAGTTGGGGGATGTTCGATTGGTGGCGAACCACTGACTTATCGGTACTAACGTTAGGGTCCACCTGGCGCTGATTCCTAACGCTAATCGATAACTGGAGGTGAGTGTGCGTAATCGATAAGCAGCTCCGGGGGGGTTGTGAATCGTGCGCTCACCTCGCCCTGAAGCTGCTAAACATTCTGAAAGCTCCCCATATTTCCAGGGGTTCACAGGCCGAATTGAGGGGCCGTCACGGGCCGAGCGTGACCCTATTTTTAACTGATGATTATTTCCCATCAGAATCTCGACCTTCCACATATTAATAATTTCTCGGGTACAACATTCTATTTTAATTCTATTTTACCGCCGTCTAATCTAGAACGAACGAACAATTCTCGGTACTGTAAAACCCGGTCATCTCAGCGAATCAGATTCAAATCTCTCGGTTACCCTCCCCCAATTCGCTCTGTTGCATTGCGAGTCAGGCTATTCATCTCTGCAACCCTGAGCTGTGCGAGGGCTTGAATACCTACCTGCCATTCGACGGTCATTCCCATCCTCGAGGGCCTTAGTTCAGCTGGGCGCACGCTTAGGGTGTTTGGGCGGTGAAGCTTACCAAGAGTTAGCCGACAGAATCAGGTTCTCGCCCCGATTCCGCCAACCGGCTTAGACTTTGGTCAGATTCCCACAGGACCGAAGTACTGGGTGGGCGTGTCAAGGAGGGTTTCATACTTTGGACATTTTGGGATATACATCCCGCAACTCCTCACGATGTCGAGCTCTCAAGGCGCAGGGGACTCGAAACTGTTCGCTCGAGTAAGCAATATCCAGTTATGTCCCCTTTTTCACGCCATAATTATTGCCTATATATCGTTCCTTGAAGATGGCTGCCGTATGCGACTGAAACCATCGTCAATATCATCAGCACCGTTGTTCTCGGCATACTCTTTGCGCCCAAGCCTCGATACCATCGTTACAGCGCCGTCTTGTTATGCTGTGCCCTTCCCGCTTCCTACATTCATCTATCCTCCTGCCGACTTGCCTTTCCTATCATTCGGTCCTGCGTCAATTTATCCCCCTGCTCGTACTCGCACAAACTTCCGCTTCTTGTAACACTTCCACGACATCTGCGTGTCTCGGCCACTAGCTTCGTCATGTGTTAGTCCAGGCCGGACCTGAGATTGGGACCTGAGATCCAACTTCAATTGAACCTTTGCTCATTATGAATCTTGTCTTCGTCCTCACCCGAACACGATGACCATGTTTCTAGCTTACATGACACCAATGTACTATGGCTCACGACCTATGACTATGCAGGGCAAGGTAGCCGAACTACGCCTCGAACTGAACAGCGGCGGCAAAAAGGATAAGAACTTCTCCCAGAAGAAGGTCGCCCTCAAGAAGATTGTCGCCAACATGACCATGAGCAACAACGAGATGGTCTCCCTGTTTCCCGACATAATAAGCTGCATGCACATTCCGAGCCTGGAAATCAAGAAGATGTAGGCCCAGCCATTGGACTCGGCGGAGGAAGGCCGCAACTGAGGGCATGGCAGCTTACTGACCGGTTTCGCACAGGTGCTTTCTGTTTCTCGTCAATTACTCGAGGATGAGACCTGAGGTCGCGGTGAAGGCAATTCCAGTACTAGAGCAGGTACGCCATGTCATGAACAGACACGCAGCGGGTGACCAGGAGGCTGACTAGTTACCTAGGATATGGATGACCCGAACCCCTTAGTGAGGGCTCTTGCGCTTCGAACTATGTCCTACGTACACGTGCGAGACTTCGTCGTAGCCACGGTGCCCCTTGTCAAACGATTACTCCGAGATGCAGACCCTTACGTACGAAAAACCGCGGCCTACTGTGTTGCGAAGCTGTACGATCATGATAGACACCTGGTAGAAAGCTCCGATTTGATCGATAGACTCAACCAGCTGCTGAGAGACGACAATCCTACCGTCGTCGCCAGCGCGTTAGCTGGGTTGATGGATATTTGGGAGCGCAGTGACGCTATCAAGCTCACCATCGACTATAGCAATGCCTCGAAAATGGTGGCTATCCTTCCTGATTGCTCAGAGTATGTGCCTCCACGTACGTGGGGAATTTTGAGCTGACGCTGTAACAGATGGGGCCAAACGTACATTCTAGAGGCTCTAATGTCTTATGTCCCGCAGGAGTCAGGGGAAGCGACTCTGCTAGCCGAGCGGATAGCCCCCCGGTTGTCTCACTCCAACTCCGCTGTCGTATTAACATGCATAAGGGTGATACTCTATTTGATGAACTACATCGCCGACCAGAAGCAGATTTCAGCCTTATGCCGGAAGCTGTCGCCGCCGCTAGTGACCCTGTTAGCGAAGGGTCCAGAAGTTCAGTACTTAGCATTGCGAAATACGCTACTGATTCTGCAAAGACGGCCGGACGTCTTGCGCAACGATATCCGTGTCTTCTTCTGCAAATATAATGATCCAATCTACGTCAAGGTTACGAAGCTTGAGCTGATCTTCATGCTTGCAAATGAGAAGAATATCGACGAGGTCTTAACCGAGTTACGGGAATATGCAACAGAGGTTGACGTGCATTTCGTGCGCAAGGCTGTGCGAGCCATCGGGAAGCTGGCTATTAAGATTGAGCCGGCGGCCCGGAGGTGTATCAACCTGTTGCTGGAACTCGTGGCCACGAAGGTCCCGTACATCGTCCAGGAGGCGACAGTCGTAATCCGCAACATATTCCGGAAATATCCGAACCAGTACGAATCTATCATTGGCACGCTATGCGAGCATCTGGACTCGCTCGACGAGCCCGAAGCGAAGGCGGCCATGGTATGGGTGATCGGGCAGTACGCGGCGCGCATCGAGAATAGCGACGCGCTGCTCGAAGACTTCCTATACTCATTCCACGAAGAACCAGTCGAGGTACAGCTATCTTTACTCACGGCCACGGTAAAACTCTTTATCCAGCGGCCTACCAAGGGCCAGGACCTGGTGCCCAAGGTGCTCAAATGGGCAACGGAAGAAACGGACAACCCGGACCTACGGGACCGCGCGTACATGTACTGGCGGTTGCTGAGCACAGACATGGGGATTGCCAAGCAGATCGTGATGGGCGAAAAGCCGCCCATCACGGCCGAGAGCGAGAAGCTTGACCCGCAGACGCTTGAGGAGATGTGCCTCAACGTCGGCACGCTCGCCACTATCTACTTAAAACCCGTGCAAACGGTCTTCCGGTCAGCGCGGCCGCGCCGGCTCGCAGACTCGCCCGCCCTCCAGCGCGACGACCTCCCCACGTCCCGCAACCTGCCCCACTTCGACGCCAACAAGTCTCTCAGCATGTTCGGTATGGGCGGACAGCCGGCCGTCGTTAGGCCCGGTGGCGGTAACAACAACCAACCCGGCAACAATGCGGATGCCGCAAGCGCGGGAGCGGGAGCAGGTGCAGGTGGCATGGCGAACGCTGTCAGCGATGCGGACGCATACTTCGCTGGAATAGGAAGCCAGCAGATGGCGGCCATGGGGATCCACGACCAGGGCGACACCTTCGGGGGGTCCAACGGCAAGGAGACCGGCTACGTCGTTAATCAGTACAACCCACAGCAGGTGTTTCAGCCGGCCCAGGGCGTCGGGAGCAATGGGGATTTGTTAATGCTGTAGGCTGGTGTCAGCTCCTCCGCTGGGGGTCAGCTAGCTAGCTTGGGGTAGGCATTTAAAGTGTGGAATCAGAAGAGACTTCTAAGAGCCCCGAAGGACTAATACAGCGAGTTCGTCGAGGATATAGGGAATAAGCAAGCAAGCATAGAATTTTAGGGGTCATTATTTCGGCGTTGAATGCTCGGCTGCTTAGACCTTAATTCGATCGTTTCGCTGGTACTGATTAATGTTAGGTGAGGTAAGGTAAAGTGCCGGCCTCCCGTAAATCTGCTAATGTAACTACACAAATACAGTAACAACGCTGTTGCAGATCCTTCCGTATACAAGCTGAAGCCCAACGTCTGTAGTCCCGAACCCACTAACTCCGACCTATTCAATAAGTAGGTCCTCAGACGTCCGCTAGGGCGAGTATCGCCAACATCAGCAAAAGAGCAATAACCAGGTAAAGCCAACAAACAAAAGCAAAACAGGGGATAATCGCTCAGGGGCAGCTGCACCGCGCCAGTCCGCCGCTCCTGATCAGGTCTGGGTCCCGCCCCAGGAACGCCGCGCGCCCCGCGCTCTCGGCGGGGTCATCATGGTTCCTCCTCGCTCGTTCGAGAGCTTGAGTCCGGGTCCTCGTCGTCATCCGACTCCTCGCTCGAGCTCGAGTCCGACTCCAGCTCCGGCACCTGTTCCAGCTCCGGCACCTGTTCCTCCTCCGGCTCCAGCACCTCCTCCTGTTCCGGCAGGGGCTCTGCATCGGGATCTTCTTCGGTCTGGACAGGGCCTGGCTCCTAGTTCGGCACCTGGTGTTCCTCCTCCGGCTCCGGGTCTGAATCGGGTGGGTCTGCGCGCGGGGCCCGGCCTGGGTCGGGCTCCACCCGATCCTGTTCCGGCACAGGCTCTGCGTCGAGAACGTCTCCGTTCTGGGCCTGGCCTGGCTCGGGCGCCGGCACTTGCTCATCATCCGGCACAGGCTCTGCATCGTAGATGTCTTCGCCCTGGGCCGAGCCTGACTCCGGCTCCGGCTCAGAATCTGCATCGTACGTTTCTTCGGCCTGACCCAAGCCTGGCTCCTGCTCCGGCACTTGCTCATCCTCCGGCACAGGCTCGGCATCATAAATGCCTTCGCCCTGAGTCAAATCTCGCTCCGGCTCCGGCACCTGTTCTGCGTTGGGAGGCTCTTCGCTCTGGGCCGGGCCAGGTTCGGGCTCCTTTCCTTTGCCGTCCTCCGTCTCTGGCGCCCCGGGTTCCTCGGTTTTCTCGGGTTCCATTGTTTTGCCCTCTTCCGGCTGCGGGGTCTCGCTTGTCTCCGGCTTAGTTTCTTTGCTCTCCGTCTGCGGGGTTTCACGTCCCTCAACCGCTTTTCCCTTGCCCTTGCCCTCCGCGGGGGGTGTCTGGGGTCGCTTGGCTTCTGCGCTTCCCTGTCCCGAGGGCCTGCCGCGCCGCTGGGCTGCTGAGGAGCTCTCGGCGGCAGTCTCGCCCGGCCTTGTGGTGGTCATCCCTTGCGCCTCATTCAGCTTCAAGGCCGCGTCGCGCCACAACTCGTGCAGTTCCGGGTATTCCCTTCGCCAGTCAAGGTACCACTGGGTCTCGATGCGGTGGCCCTTGTAGCGCGGCTTCTCGTCCAACCGCATGAAGGCCTCGGCCGTCGGGCGGTTCCACCACTCGACGCCGCAGCCGTCGCGGTTGTACCAGACAATGCGCCGGAACTTGCCATACGGCTTGAGCATCTTCTTGACCTCTTCCCGCCGCTCCTGTGCCACGGGTTGCGCGGAATTCGGGTCCTACTCGAAGTCGTCACCGTCCACCCCCTCTCGCCCTTCCTCCTCCACCACCGGCATCTCCGACAGCGGCGGCGCCGTGAACCGCTTTACCCCGTATCTCCCGGGTATCATCTTGCCCCATTTCTTGTCCAGCCCGTAGATCATCACCGTGCACCACGGCCCCCCGACCTGAGCAGCGGGCCGCCGATTCGCCAAGCTCCTCGCCAGGGTCGTCGTCTCGGGCAACCCCGGCGGGGGCGTCACAGGCGTGGACCCGCCCGAGGACGAGGGTGAGGGCGACGGCGATGGCGACGGGTAAAGCCTTGCGTTGCGCCGCCTCCTGAAGCGTCTCAGCCGTCTGCCTCGTTTGAATACCGTAGAGGCTGCGGCCACCACGAGCGACAGGAGCCATATGATCTTTGGTCTGATTCGGGGACGAGCTTGGCTCTCCATCGCGGGCGTGGTCGAGATGGCATGGGCAGGGGATGTTCCTTCCATTGGGAATTCTGGGTTGAATATGGAGGGTACGGTATATTCTGCACTCAGAGTTTCTGCTAACGCAGGGGCAAAGTCGCCACCTCTGGAACCAAGTTCGAGTCGTTTCAGAATGGATGAAAATCTGTCCAAGAGAGAGCCATTGTCGGGCACGGTCGTCATGTCATGGGGACCTGTTGACTGGGCCTGTTCTGAAAGCAATGGCATACACTGGTCATACCGTGTCAGGCTGCCAGATTCAGAAAATACTTCCCTGGTCTGTGTTGGGAGTGCCGCATTTGCGAGGGAAGTCTCACCAATTAGAGACTCGTCTAGGACTGTTGATAGTGCTGATTCCATTAAAATCGGAGTATGGGTATTGGTACCGATATGGCAGTGGCACACCCCCGTTTCGAGGGCCGGCTGGGATTGAGAAGATAGCGAACTGTCTAATGCGGCGGCCGTTTGATGCATGATGAGCCCCAACTTCTCGACAGGGCGATCGCAAGTGAGAGTGACTGGGGCATGGCCAGACGGGTCGAAGTCAATATTTGGGTTCCAAGATGAGTCCTCGTTTATCAAGTTGTCCTCGCCAATAGAGGCCCTTGTCGTGCAAATCTGAGGCAATGCGATAGGGGACGGCTGGGTGTTAATGACTCCTACCATGAGGAGCCAAATGGAGGGGAAAATTGCTAGAGCAAGAGCAACAGGAATCATAATTCTCTTCATGATGATGTCCCCAACGATAACGAGTGTAAGCTTTAGCTATGAATAGGAAAGACAGGCACATTAGCACTGTTGAAGTCAGAAGAGATGGTCAGAAATGGAACATGGAACTTAAACAGAAGATGGAATCACGAAGGTAAACAAAATAGAACAGTTTTACTTCCACGCAGCTACCCATGGGACTCAGTAGTCGAAGACAATAGAAGTCGCAATGGGCTATATATAACTACATCATATTGGCCTATGTACGGAGGGAAAGAGTCAGGGGAAGGGTGAAGGACGAGAACTGCTCCTTCCTACTTCCTAGAAATCGATTTCCATTTAAGCATTGAGACAAGCAACTAGGCTTTATTAGACATAGGAGTAAGTACCCCCCACACAACTTGTGTAAGTATAGAAAGATGTTTGGTCCCTGCCCAGAAAAACCTTTCTGGAAGACGACCTGCTTGCTGTAGGCTCAGTTGAACTAGCCGATTTTGTGACTGACCTTAGTCACCCCCTACGCTCTTACTCCTTTCTGCGGAGAAGCTCTTTCAGCGAGGCTCACAGGGCACACCCCCAACGAGTTTATCCCCTCCCCCTTAATTGCTTACACTGGGTCTCTTCCCCTATTCAGGGTTTCGACTTGACAGGACGTCACAGTTTGGTAGTATGTTCTTGTCCGCCACTTCGATATACCAACGTGCGACAATACCCTGATGGAGAGGAGATGTAGTGCTCTTTCGGGGATGGCCCTGCCGGCATGATTTGAGAGCAGTGCCTAGCTAAATACAGGGATGACATCAACTCCTGCTGCAGGCGGCCATGCCGGCGCCGGTCGCTCAGCCACTCCAGCTTAAGTATTGGCGGATGTACCAGCCTTTCAGTAACTACGAACATTCTCCGCCGTAAGCATGCCTGTTCTTCCATCCCACCATGCATGCCCTGTGATTCTTGTCTACCTAGGTTCAGCGATGGCTAATCCCAAAGGAAGTCCGGGAGATGAACATGACCCCTGCGTCCACTTGCTGGAGAAATTCAAGCTATCCTTGGAGTTTCAGGATCTCGACAAAGCGGAGAATTTGGCTAGAGCTGTCCTATACGCTAATCAGGGGGATACAGCAGAATACCCTCATGCACTCTACGCCCTATCCCATGAAACACACAAGAGGTACACCAATACTCAGAAGCGGTGAGACCTGGGAGCCGCAATTAATGGGCAAAGCCAGCCCCTTGGGCCACAGCATATCCCACATTTAGATGGAGGACGAAATGCAGCGTGAGTTGGCCTCTCTGCTGCTCTGCGATATAGGGGTATCATCAATGTCGGAGATTTACAGGACACCCTCCCGATCTTAGAAGAATCAGTTACAATGCTACCAACCGGCTATCGACTCCGTGGTGCCCTCTTAGCAGTCACTTGCAGCTTCCGAATGAATTCGCCAAAGCAAATTACTAATTATGCTCAGGAACTTGACAAGCCGCCGAAACATATTCATGAGCTACTCGGGCCGAACATTGATAACTAGACTCATATAAATCTGCGACTTGCCGCAGAACGCCTCAGCAGAAGATATGAAATATCAGGAATCTTTTTGCATCTTTACAGGCTCATCCTGCAAGTAATTAGCCACTGGAACCATCGCAGCACACAAGTCAATGATACCTCCCCTTTAGAATCCACTACCTTATGGTGTTCTGCTCTTGATTTTAGCCTCTATCACATACCGAGGATCCTCGGCGGAGGAACGAGTTCCCCAATTGTCCATGAAATTAGTAAATGATAAAGATAGGTGTAGTCGTCTAGTTACCCCTATTCCGACCCGTATTTCAACAGCAGATATGAAGAGTTGATGCACTTGCTTTTTAACAGAAAGGGGAATGTGAAAGAGTAAGAGAAAACATAGAATAAACCTGGTGTGATCAACGGTACTACTCATATTCGCGATGCTGGACAAGCACGTCCGAAAGTTATTATACGTTTCAGTAGGTCCCATCGGGCTATTGACCTCACATTGGTTTTTCTCTTGCTTGGTATGATCTATGGAGCCAATACCGCTATTCAAACTCCGCGCCCCAGTAGAAGCCGCCGCCTACTTCCATCTCGTCGTCACTGTCATCATAGTATTGATCATCCTCACTTTCGTCGTCCTCATCGACATCATAGTATTGATCATCCTCACTTTCGCCGTCATCATCATCATCGTCGTCGTCATGGCTTCCATCAGAGGAACCGTCCACATCGAAGTAACTTTTTCGACCTTGCAACGGAAATGCATTGACCGTCAACATGACCTCCGAAGCAGTGAACCAAAAGTGCAGCTCAGCAGAATGCAAGTAGTGAGTCTCCGTCCAACCAGTCGTAATCACATCATCCATATCGGTTTGAGACGAGAAGTGAAGGCGTACGAGGCGAGGGTGGACTGGGGAAAAGTCCGAGTAACCATCATCATCATCATCCCCGCTACCCTCGAGTTTCGCGGTTTGCTCGCATTGAATCCACATGGGGTCGTGAAAGACCTCGCATGAGTCAATGCCAACGCGACACTGACCTACCGCCTGTGCGGTTCCGTCGCTGAAATAGAAAATTGCCCCTTGGAATCGTGGCCCCTTGTCTGTGGGCTTATTGAAAACTTCGACAGTGACAATTCCGTCCGCGAACACCGAGGAGAAGTATACCGGCTCGAACAATCTTTCGTCTATAAAGTATGGGGCTGTCATGTATACGGACATGAACGGATTCTCGCGTGGCTGTGAGACCCTAAACGGCGTCACGCCCTCCCCGTATTTATGTTCGATCATCACACCATTATCCCCACCTGAAGTAACACCATCGCCCATCTTCTTGGCAGGAATATTCCCACGCTCCAAGAAAGGACCCCGAGAGTGTGCATAAATAGCTTTGAGTGATTCTGAACCGCCAGAGTCGACGCAGATGAGTACCATTCCTGTACCTTCGCTGAGAACCGTATCCTCTAAATCAAGCCTTTCTGGTTCTTCAAGGCAAGGTCCGAGGATGATGTCGCCCCGAAGTTTTGTTCTGATCTATTAAAATTGGTCAGTAGCAGCTTTTGATGAGGGGTCTAATTAGTAATAATGACTTGCCAAGATGGCCATTGGACGATACGTATCCGGTTCACTGTATGTTTCCGACCGGACACCAAGTGCGACCACCTCATCGTTTGGGGAAACAGGAAAATAGACCCAGACCACTTCACCGTGCCGGCTTTTTATACGATGATATACCTGCTGTGCAGTAGGGTGCTGTTCGGTGTGCCCATGCACAGCGCACAGGTGAGAGTCGATGAAAAAGAATGTTAGACCGAATACGGACTCGAGATCTATTGTCTGCCAGCGGATTAGCGGACCAGAGGCTAGTGCAAATCCATGGTAGTCATGTTCCAGATTTATGGGAGCCAAATTATCCCAAGTACGGTAGCCGCGGAGATTAGGAGGAATTCTAAGACGTAATAGACCATCCTATCTATTGTCAGCTTGTGCACCTAAAGCAAGCTGGGTCGGATTGTACCTTGAGCTGAGCAAATATATTCTCATATTGTTCTTCATTTTGGAATAAGACGCAAGCAACGTTCTCCTTGCCTTTTCTGCCAAATGTGGGTGGTTCCGAAAGCCGCTCGATGCTAGATATTCCAACATCGTCGATCCGAATCCGAATTACGGGTTCGAGATCCTTTGAGCCATCCTTTACTACTCCTTCTCCTCGCTTCCACGAGAGAAGACACGACAGCGGTAACTCCTCCAACTCATGCGGCTCAGAGTCAGTCAAACTGTCCGCCAGCTCGATTGACGCAAGGTATCTCCAGAGCAGGGTGTCAGGAGAGAGCAATCTGAACTTGACAAGTAGTTCAGACGGAATAGCGTCAAGGCCCTTAAGCCCAAAAGCTTCCCCAATACGACCAGTGACGTCTCTAAGTCTGAATGATGGAGTAGCGAAGAGCCATGGAATAGGTGGATTCTTGGCCCAAGGGCTTCGCCAGGAGGCTGTGGTCCAGAGTCGTCTCAAGGCCCCTTTTGCAGGGTAATGTCTCATGAAGAGTTTGATACACTCCAAATGTATGCTGCAAGAATCCTGTGCATCAAACCACGTCTTGCAAACAGGGCGCCGGCACAAGGAGAAGCCTTCTACGCTAAAGGGGCCACGCGCCGGGGCCCACTGCGGGAAGTCGAAGGGGCCGACCAGCTTTCGGAACTCAGTAGCATCGGAATTGCCAATCACTAACTATTTCAGCCCAGCATCGTAAGGTATATCTATCCGTCGACTCACGTGCAACTGCTCGCTCGCCATCGAATATGGTATCTTGGCAAATTCCACATCTTGAATGGAGGATGACATGATTATGCCGGGAACAGGATTGGATGGGACCCGACATGCTAATGTACGTGGCTTTGCCTACCTGAATGACCTAGTGGCCGACAGTAATTGAGGACATAAATCGAGGCGAAAGGAGGTGGTCGGGAGCTAGGAAGAATGCGAATGCCTGATTTTGTCTTCCTTTTCAGCAGCCAGTTTATGGGGATTAGCGGTGATCTTTCCCGGCTGCAGGCAGCTGGTCAAAAGCCCATCCACCTGTACAGCATAACAGCTGCTTGGGTACAGTAATTGTTGCACGCTAATTAACCTAAGCAAGAGCCACTTCCCCTTAACCTACAGGTAGACACAATCCACCTTGCACCCGCCATACAATCCAATACCGGTAATCCAGACGACCAGAAAACTACTACACAAGGTACAATAAAGTTGCTAAGCCGCAGGTTTTTGAAGCCAAGAAGGCGAGTGGTATGAAGGGCATGGGTATCAACGAAACTTTGGGAGCTACGAAACAGATAGCCCAGAGCCTGGAACGACGCTGAGTGGAAGATGAACTAGAGTACAGTTGAAAGGCCTTGTCAGGCGCGGCAATGCCGGAGTTTGGCGGCGTGAACTAAGAATAACCACGCAGCATTCCTAGATTCGTGGGATATATGTCTACAATGCTGGACCGGGTGCTGGTAACACTGCATATCCGGGGGGCGGCGACTTCATCTTCTGAAATACCTCCGACTCCATAGCGTTTGCATTGACCCATTCCAGCAGCGCATCAAAGTCGCGGCAGACCTTATGATTGGCGAAATCTGGAAATGGCTGATCCCACTCTTCGACCCAGTTGAACGTTATCATGTCGACACTGCCGGTGCACTTGATTGCTTGCGCCAGCACGTCGAAGCAATGGCCGATATGGGCCTGGTGCTGAGCACCCCCTGGAAACGGCCTCTCTTTCTCCTCGTAGTAATGGGCGTAATTGGTTTCCCTTCGCAGCATATCGAGGCAATGCAGATGATGGAAGACTTCGGTCTGGGCGATATACGCGTCAGATCCATAGCCCAGCTCCTCAGGTATCCTAACGGCCACTTCGGGGTCCTTCCCGAGCGCTCGCACGTCATCGGCACTGATGATGAGCGGCCAGACATGGTCACCGATCCGATGCCATTCCGCGTCTGCCTCATCGCCAGTCCGCATCCGCAATATTGAAGGCGGATTGGTGTCGTAAAGAGTGCCATTAGTTACGACGCTGATCTTGGGTATATCGAAGCGCTCTAAAATCGGTGCTGTTATGGGTGAATCAGCATACTGAAGGCGCATCGAACCACAGAGGGTGCTTACAGAAATAGGACATCGCCTTCCACGTCTCTTGGTCGCTCCTCGCTTGCGTCCTCGACGACCATAACATCAGACCCGAGAGGACAAACAGCCCAACATTCGAGACAGTAAGCCATAACACTGAGCTTCTCAATATTCGACTCTTGCGGGCTTGGGCTTCTCGGAAACCATGGCTTGAATGCCTTCGTTCTTCGGGCCATAAAAGCGATTTCTCCAAGTCATCACCACTGGACGAGGTTTCATAGTCACGGGAACCCTCTGACGAACTAGCCATCCGTTGACTGTCCGTGCTGTCCATGGCGACCTGGTCTGACTATAGCATTCGAGTGTTGGAAACTGCCAGACGGTGTTGCTGTTCACAATCAAGCGTGGTCTCTTAACCTCCGCCTTGGTCCCGGCCTGTCGGCTGTAATAACCCGACGTTATCGACTGATATTGACCGGAATAACCTCGTTGATAGTTCACTCCACTCTTTGAATGGGGAAAGTGTGTGAGGAATTGATACTTTCTGGGGCCTGCTAGCTGCTACCCATTACTCCCCTTATAGCCCGAGGAATGTCACCTTCCTCTTCTTACGATGCAAGGGCATGTAGTTCCGGTTTATAGATTGCAGGGCGGACGGCGATCCAATCAATGTCGCGCAATGCCGATTTCTAGATCGTCGGCGTGTAGAATCGTTCTGATCCCAACCTTGGCATGCAAGAGTGGGTAGGTAAACCGAGACGAAGATCGGCGATTTTGACGTTGCCACATACGGAACTTGCTTATCTACCATAGATACCTATAGATGGGGCTAAGTAAACGGGCTTACAGAAAGTGCAGAGTATCCGGGGTCCCGTGTTTAGGGGACATTATATAAGCTCGTGTATCCGAGTAATCGAGGGGAACACGGCTCTATAACTATAACTTGTGTCTATACTTTCTCTTCAAATTGGCAAATTCCATCCCTCACATACGATCACTCAAACAAAGAACCTACATCATCGCCATGTATCCCAAGCAGCTACTTACCCTTGCCCTTGTCGGCCTTGCTGCCGCCGCCCCGCTCGGTAAGAGATGAATATATTCCGGCATAGCATGCCAGTCTGTCCCGGCGTGTCGCTGATAAAGACTGTAGAGAAAAGGGTTGCGGACAACCAGGCCGAGGCCATTCCTTTCTACGCCAAGAAGGATAACCAGGCTGAAGCCATCCCATTCTACACAAAGAAAGACGTAGAGACTGCCGAAGCCATCCCCTTCTATGCGAAGAAGGATGTTGAGGCCACCGAGGCCATTCCATTCTACGCAAAGAAGGACGTAGAGACAGCCGAAGCCATCCCTTTCTACGCGAAAAAGGATACGGAGGCTGAAGCGATACCCTTCTACGCGAAGAAGGATGTGGAGGCAGCTGAAGCGATCCCCTTCTATGCCAAGAAGGATGTAGAGGCGGAGGCGATCCCTTTCTATGCAAAGAAGGATACGGAGGCGGAAGCCATTCCCTTCTACGCGAAGAAAGACACCACGGCTTGAGGCAAACCCCTTCTATGAGGAGAGAAGAACCCAGGTTGTCAAGCAATGAGAACACTTTTGAAGCGGATAGACGGATCCACTTCCCCATCAGAGGGAGATAGACGCTAGGGTTGTTACGAGGTGGAGAGCATGCAGTGGGGTTAAAGACATGTTTCGAGGGTCTGTCAGGGCATGCAGTATCCTGTTAGCTGTGTTGTGCTAATCTGCCATAGCTGAGTGATACTGTGAATAGAGTTGCCACTACACGATGCCGGTTTGCCTTCCTTCGTAGTCTTTTGTGAATCCCACCGTTTCCCCCTCAGGTTTGACCTAGAAGACATTGACCAAAATACCTAGGCCAAGGCTTCCTAATGTCTTCCAAGCGGTTCGTATCCTGACTATCAACATCGGACTAGTCTGATGTTACATCAATGTTACCTGCGAATGCAGTGCTACATTCGCTGGATAAAATAAGCTTATCGCTTAATACGATTGCTCCACTAATCAAGCTAGTTGCACCTTAACTATCTTGACCAGTGCCTGCCTATGTAGGCGAGACGGCGGGTGGAGCCAGTCTCGGCGTTGAACGTCGAAATACTGCGTTTCGCTTACGACTGCACCGAGTGTGGAGAGAGATACGCTCGTGTGGGTTCCGAGTACATGTAAGTAAGACCACGTGAAGGATTGCTCTCCCACCCCACTGCAACGCTGTCAATCCATCTGGCCAACCCAAGCAACGGAGATAACCGTTACAGAAAACTTAGCCCTATAGCACCATGGACCAGGACGCTCACAATGTTCAAATGCCCCCACGCTTTCCTGCGGATGCTCGGTTGGTTGATTCGGTCAGAGTCGCGTGCTCAGGACCCTTATCCCAGCGTATATTTGGACCTGCCCTCCAGTTACCCCTGCCCAGACTGCAGTAAGGCGGCTTCTTTGGGAACCATTGGACGGGTCTTTCTGTGGCTTCTTCTTACGAAGCTTGAGATAGCCTCAAGGCACGGCTAGTTCCGTGCATATACAGTCGCATACTTGAATTCGGCATGAAGGTCACGTTGCCTTCTCGGAGAAGGATTATTCATGCCGAAACAAGACCTTGTGCGAAGATCAGGCTGGTACGAATAGAGAAGGTCAAGATAGCATATTAGCCAGATGTGGCTACAGAGCCCACACCAGATGCATCTGTCAGCGCGATATTCGTTAGTCTGACTTGGATCTCGGGGGGTGGCAAGTATTCGCTCCGGAGTCGGAAAACCCGTCAGGAACGGCGGTGGTGAACTGGCCGCCTATGGTGGCGGGCCGTGGCTAATGGTCTGCCTGATTTGGAGCACAGTGTACTGTTGTCTTGCCCACCCGTACTTTTACTAGACGTCGTGGTGACACGGCTCCAAAGTCTCAACTTCGCGATTGATTCTTCAGCACGTGAAGCCAGCTACCCAAGTTGAAGGGGAGAGTCAGCTGTTGCCGAGAGGAAGCAAGATGTGGTGGAAGTATGCTTCACCCAACTTTACGTAGAGACGGAAGACCATTCTGACCATTCATTTAGGTTTCAAACGCCAGGGAGCAGCGGCTCCGGCATAGCCTACACCAGCATTCCCAACGAAGAAGGGAAAAGCAGCGGCGAGACAGTGAGCAACAGACCGTCGAATGCTAGACGCGGTCTCTCGTGGACCTTCAACACAGTCGTCATACTGCTTGCGGCGTACGGTCTCGTGACTCTTGCAGGAACGCTCGTACCAGCACGCATACCATCCTGCAACTGCGGGGAGACGGTAGAGGAGGCGCGCTCCAGGGGATGCGTGTACGACTCCCTCGCGGCAGCCTGGCTGCCACCGCACTGCCGGTCCGCCGCCATTACGGCGGAGTTCGAGGCCGCGGGGCCGAACGAGCCGGACAGATGGGGCAACACCTGGGGCTACTGGGCGGACAAGAATAAGACGCAGCCGCTGACGCTCGAGGAGGTGAGCATGCTGCCAGAGTCGGCGCGGCGTGGCGGGCCAGCGCACTTCTTCACGACACACGAGTGGCACGTCATGCACTGCGTCTACTACTGGCGGAAGATGTGGGAGTCCGGGCGGCGGGCGAGGGGGTTCGCCGGGTCCGACGGCAAGGGGGAGCTGGTGATCGAGAAGAGATACGACACGCTGATGCACATTGAGCACTGCATGACCATGCTCACGAAGCAGGACACCCCGCCCGACAGCGTAGCTGCTGAGGCCGGCGTGGCATTGCATTCGGATGAGATCCATATTGCGAAGCCGCACAAGCACCAAAGTGAGGGTGACCCATATGACAAGATGGGAGACGATGATGAGCATAAGCACCACCACGGTGATCCATACGACGAAAGGGAGGGTGGGAGCAAAGAGGCCGCTAATAGACGATAGAAGACTTCGAAGCACGACATATACTTTAGTATCTTTATATAGTGTCTAGCATAAAGTGACCTTTCGCAATTCTCAAGTATTCGCGAGTTGGTGGCTGGTTATTACATAATTAACTGCGGTTGTCGTGCAGCAGATCATGATTACAAGATTGGATAACCCTTCCAACCAGCCTCCTTAACCGGTCGTATGTAACACCGGAGGGTACAGGTGCTAGTCTTCAATAGATCAACTGTATACTAAATGCCCCAGAACCACCTAACAAAAAATTCAATGTCCGGTTAAACGAGAAAGGATGAAATCGCGGGAACTGAGGCCGGAGAGGACGTCGATGATAATAAAGCAGTCAGGGACAGACTCAAACCTTCACAAGCAGTTTCAGTTCACCTCCAGAATCTCTCTAGTAATTTCTCGTCTTAGCTAGCTCATTCGGTTTATTACTCGACCTAGTGTCGCCAGCAGTTGCGACTGTAACTTCGCTCATTTGGAGCCGTCTCCAGCAGTGATGAAGTGTATAGTGATAAATAAAGTGTATTCAAGTTGAATGAGGAGCTACTCTTTAGGCCTGAGACCTGAAGCTACCTTATATGGAGACATCGCGATATGTTAGACTATTCAAATACTTGAACGAGAACGGTAACTAAGAAATAAGGGGGGAGAAGGGGGCACGGGAGGAGCGGGTGGGAGTCACAACCGCATATCAAAACATACAAAATAGCCGTTATTGGTTATTGTATGCCGCCTCTAGGCTAAGTAGATACTGTCCATCACGAGAAGCTTCATCATCATACAGTAAGGGAGTAAGGCCGTTGGTTAAACAATTGATAGGAGACCAAGTGTAGGCAAAGGAACCCGACTGAGCGGTCCTGCTGGTTTGAAAGCAGACTGCATCTAATGTATCTAGTGTAAAAGAAACTTGAAGTAGGATCGGGGATCCTCGCTATATATACAGATGAATTGTATTCTCAACAACCGAGAAAGCAATTCTTCATCAACAGGTATCATTTCCATGGGTAGCCCTACACAAAGGGGAACCCCCCTCGTTACTTCCAACATTATCCACACATGAATCGTTACCCATCACCCGATTTACCAACAACGGGCCTTTTCCCTCGTACTTGGACTGGCACCTTGTATATAACCCAGAAGGGAAGATCGTACCATAACCCCCAACGCCAAGTTCCATACATCATTAGTATCCATTCATTCCCTCGTTCCGCCCCAAAACCTTACCGGCTGATTTTACTTCCCACGCTGCTCACCGTATCGCTGAACTTCTCGCTTATCTTGCTGCCCCAGCCGCCCATCCACTCCGGGACCTTGAGGCTCATGCGGACGCGGCCCTCGACGGCCATGTTGATGAAGTGGGCCAGCAGGAAGGCCATGCTGCCGAGGGCGCGGAAGATGGCGAGCGACGCGACGGACCACAGGATGAAGCGCAGGTAGAAGTTGTTGCCGATGGATTCGCCGCTGTAGACCTCGCTCATGGACATGGCGAGGATGGCGTTGGACACCATCCAGGTTACGACGACGTACGTCCGCACGCTCTTGTAGTAGTCCTCCTGCAGCTGGCTCTCCGAGACGGGGGTGGGCGGCACCTCGATGCGGTCGCGCAGGTTGCGCAGCGCCTCGTCGTACCCGGAGTCGATGTCGAGCTGCTCCGAAGGCATCTCGAGCTCGACCGTCGACCCCTTGCCTACGGCGCCGCCGAGGTCCGTCTTCACGATGTTGTCGCCCTTGGTACCCCACGTCACGTCGTGCGTGTTGCAGAAGGCGTATACCTGCAGCATGCAGATGTAGCTGGGCAGCAGCATGAAGTACTGCACCAGGCATGTGAACATGTGCCAGGGGTCCAGGTAGATGAAGGACATGAGGAAGTACAGGCCGATGGTCGAACACGCCGAGACGATGAGGTTCGTGAACACGTTGTTGCCCAACGCGAGCGCCTCATCCTTCTGGATGATCTGCCGTACCACTATGTAAACGGTCGCGAACATCGTGTAGACCATGATGACGCAGTATACGACCATACTGCCGAAATAGATCTTCTTGGCGCCCTGCGGCCGGTTGCCCAGCGATATGATGAATTGCATGCTGATGAGCAGGACCAAGCAGTACCGCAGTATGTTGAAGAAGACCGAGCCGACCCCGTGTCCGAACGGGTCGATTCTCGGATCCGCGAGACCACCGGCGATGAAGTAGAAAGCGAGGTAGAAGTTGGCGAGAGAGAACCAGGTGAAGAGGAGCTGGATGAACTGGTAGACGAACTCGATGTGCAGCAAGGTCTTGCGCACGAGCGTGTGGTCCGTTTCCCATATCTGTTTGAAATGCACGAGCGAGTAGACAGCGGCAAAGAAGGCGCCGTTGAGCCATCTTCGTCGTTGCGAGATGAACTCAGGAACAGCATCTATGTTTTCGCGGTCAGTCTACGGTCCTAGTTTGTAGCTTAGTGGATGCAACTTACCAGGGACATCAGTTTCACCGGTACAGCTCTTCACGTACTTCAACACCCACCGCTCGCTTTTCTTGGCGACCAGCTCCCAACACAAGATACGGTCCTCGGCGAGATACATATTCGCGGTAAAGACATCGGCGTGTTGACCATGCAGCGTCTCTCCCTTGAAATACTGGCTGAGGGGCCCGTGACCCGTCTCGTCGTTCTGGAGGGCGTGGAAACGATACGCACTTAGAGCGCCCGGCAGAACCGTTATGTAACCGAACACGGACTCTAAGGGTTTGTCCAGGATATTCGACATCTTGTACTCGAAGTTCTGCGAGGCAACCAGCGGGTTCAGGAGATTGCTCAAGAACTTGCCCTTCATGGCCTTGATCTCACCGCATGCGCCGGCCACGTTCGAGTCGGTATCGAAAGCCTTCCAAAGGTGGTACAGGGAGTTACTCCCCGGCTTCGTACCGACGTCGAGCAGGATGCACACGTTGGGGTTGAGCGCCTGGCCGAAGGCGTTGAAGAACCAGCGATGCGAGTTGAGCTTCCTCTGGTTCTTCTCCTTGAGGCAGAAGATCATCTGGCACGGCACGATGCCCTTCTCGGCGCCCTTGAACTTCAGGTCCGAGTCGAGAGAGACCTGCGTCGTGTACTCGTACACGTGCGCCTGCACCGCCCTCTGGTTGACGTAGTTCTTCGCGATGCCGTGCTGGTAGACGCCCATGGCGGCCAGCGCGTCTAGGGTCCGCGGGTGGATCTTCTCTCTTCCGTCAGAGACGATGCAGACGACGATCTTCTGCCAGCCGTTCTCGCCCCAGGTACGTGACTTGTTCCGCCCGCAGAAGTGGCTGACGTTCTTCATGATGGCGTGCATGGTTCTAGTAAATCCAATCTCGTCCTCGTTGTACATGGTGACGCAGATGAACAACTCCGTCTCCCGGGCCGTCTTGCCGATGTTCTGTCGCAGCTTGTACCCCCTGTCCACGAAGTCGTCCGGATCGCATGTCACGGCTGTATATCGCATGTGAGTGAACTCAATCTCGTCTCGGCGGGGCAAGAAACTGTAGAGAATCGTAGGGATCTTGCACTCGAGGACTAGCTCGCCGTTGATCAGTTGCACTTCCTTCTTCGACGTTAGCGGGGCGCGGACACCGCGTCTCTCCTGTTTCCCCTCCGGCGCGGCGCCGTAGTGCTCGACCTTCTCGTCGTCGTCAAACGGCGTTTCTGGTTCCTCGCTAAGGGTAACCTGAGAGTGCGCCGCATACGAGTCATGATACGGCCGCGAGTCGCTCACATCCGACTCCGGTCCGAAAGGGTCCTCGCTCCCCTCATAAGGGATGCTGACGGTAGCATCATCTACTGTGTACATGGAGTCACGTCCCGAGGGGTGGAACAGCGGGGCAGGCGGCAGTGGTCTGCGGGGGCTGCCACCATATCGCGAAGAGGGCGTGCCCGGTCTAGGGCTGCCATTGAGGTCTGCTCGTTCGTAGTGCACGCCGGAAGGCGGAGGGCGAGAGAAGTCGGACGCCGTAGACATGGCTGAGGGCGTCCAGGGGCGAGTGGGAGACGGCGCGTCTCGTGTCCTGTAGGGGTCAAACGGGGAATCCGGAGGTGGGATGTGCGGAGGATCTAGGAAAGAGGAACTGCGCGAGATCCCTGAATGTGACGATCTAATCGATGGCTGATACGAACGTCGAGGCGTGGGTCGAATACTATCAGTTGTTTTTGGTGAGCTTATATCGTTACTGGTACTGGGTTTGCTGGGTGTCACTTGATCACGGGGAGTCTCAGCTACTTTTCGGAGAAGAGAACTTCTTCTCGTGGACGGCCCCTCCGGTATGGTGGGCAAGCTGAGTTTGATCTCAGCCTGACGGACCTGTCCAGTATTTTTCTTCTTCTGTAACTTTACAGTAGCGGCTCGTTGAACAAGCGGTTTGCGCTTGGGCGACCCCGTCTTAGGCGAAGATGCCTTTACACCAGGAGCAGCGGGAGCATGCGCTTCCTCTTGCTTCCTAAGCGACTGAAGGTGCTCGGGCGTGGAGATTTTGTCATTCGACGCCTTGTGCAAAGAAAGGGGTGCTGGGACGAGACTTGGGGAGAGTAGCGCTAAGCTCGTGTCTGGGGTCACATACGGTCGAGTCTCATACGGCCGAGTATCGTAGGGTTGAGTCTCCGGGAGCGGCTCTTCCATGGACGTCAATAGTCTCACTCCAGATAGGTTGTTTCCCGAGTAACTCGGAATATGGTGATCATGATCATCGTCGTAGGGCGGGAGGGAATATTCAGGTGGCCGCGAGGGTGAGTCTGGTCTATCCATGATGACTCCGTTTCATCGGCAAGAATGCCGAGCGAGTCCTTCTCTGAGACACCCGTTAGGTCAGTGATTGAGCTCCAAGCTCAAGCTGGAATGCGACTGCGACGACAAGATCGTTTTGCTCTTCAGATCGGTTAAAAACGATAAGGTGTGACAGAAGTTGTTTATGTTCACCTTATGCAAGCTCTAGGTCAGTGCGAGGACACACCAGGGAGTGGGTATTAAGCGTTAATGAGACGGGATCGAATAGATCATCGTAGCGGGGGGAGCTTGGGCAAACTAATGTTATAGTTCGCATCCAAGGAAATGGAACAGACAGCACATCATTGTTTGCATATAGCTGCAGATACACGTTGCCCAGCAACGCCCAATCATCTTTGGTACCTGACTCCAGATAATACCCCAACGCGGCTTAGTCCCCCCAGCAGCAGTCCACCAGCCCACTCATTCCACATCTTTCAGTCGCCAACCGCATATCGAACCAAAATGTCGCAATGGGGCTATGAAGCACTGGACATCCTAGCTCGCTCAGGGGGTCTCGGGCACAGGAGCTGAGAAGTACCGGGCGGCTATGTCAATCTGGTGTAGCTGCTTACTTAAGTACCTAGGTATGTATGTCGGCCTCCTCGGTTTTCGACCTGCTCGCCTTTATTTTTACTCTTTCTGTAATTTTTATTATAATTATATATATATATATATATATGAAGAACAGCCCTTCGTTCACGGTCTCTGCCCTGGGCTATATGGTGGCCATGCCACTTGTGAATATGAAGCCGGCCGGAATGGAACCGTAACCCGGAATCTGGATGGATATCTTGGGTCACTGATCTGCATCGGCCTACGTACTTTGACGACTCCGAAGGATCTACAAATGAAATCCGACTCCCCGTGTCCGCTCTACGAAAGGCCACAATCTGATACCCCTTTCGATATGTCTCTGTATCGCCCGCTTTTCGGATTTCCGCGCTTGTGGGCTGGTGTGTCCCCAGAATATCGAGTCTGGAGGGGCCAAGTTGGACTATATTTATCTTCCAATGACATGGCATCAACTAAGTGTGAAGTAGCTCATCTGGACTAAGGATGCTAAGGTGAAGAAGGGGCAAGCGTAAGGCGGCGTCGTGCACAGTAGAATATTTGACTATATTGTGAGGGGGTCAAATGGATAGGGCAATCTTTACTCTCGTCCCAACCCGTCTATTCTTCCGCCTTTCGACCGACGTTTCCTTGCGACTGTGCGCATTTCACTCGCTCCTTCTGTCGCCGGTTCTAGATGTCTTGAGATTGATACCCACAATCCAGCTAGTTAGATCTGTGCCAAACGGGAAAGCCCCGTCTTGACGGGACCATGGCCCACCACCCGCAGGGCGGGTACGACTACAGCACCCTGGAGGTCGACGACCAGCGGCTACCGGAGCCGGTCAACATAAATGCGCACGGCGACACATACAAGGAAGTGAATGCCCACGATTCGAACACCCCCCAGGCCGTCCCTGTTGTGACAGAACCCAGGATATGCGGGCTGCGAAAGAAGACGTTCTGGATCGTGCTCGGTGCGGGTGTCTTGATTATCGCCGCAGTTGTCGTGGGAGTTGTTGCGGGCGTCCTCGCGCCTAAATCTGGGTCCGAGGGTTCGACAGAAGGCACCACCAGTAGCACCACTCTCTATGATAATACGAGACTCGCCTCGGCGAATTTCACAGACGAGCAAGGAAATGACAATTACCTCGTCGTTTACCAACTAGCCAACCGTGCCCTCTATCTGTCGGCATGGAACTCATCTCACAGAGAATGGATCGTGTCTCCCATCATAGACGGTACCACGGATGTTAGCCTAGATGACGTCCAGGCGGGAACAGGCTTGGGGCTGGATGTCTACTGGCATAACAGTAGTGTTAGTAATACGCACTTTTCACAGTCGGGCTATCCAGTGACTACATTACTGACGTTTCATTTACTTCCTAGAGACGCGACGTGCATCTGTACTGGCAAGCACCAGAGCACTGAGAACAGTCCTGTATAGAGGGAACCTTACTACAGACAGACCCGTTGAGCCGGCTCGATGGGACGGTCCGTACAGCATACAGAACCTTTACACCGCTAGGGCGGGGTCAGCTTTAGCCTCGTATAGCTTGCAATGTTACTACTGCACTCCGGGGACGTACTCCTTCTGGCAAGGCCCAGAAGGCTGGATCCACGGGGCCTGGCGGACGACTGAATCGAGCGACGGCTGGGGCGACATAACGTTCGCGCAGTACGTCAGCCGGCCCGACCGGCCCGTCGCCAATAGCTCATTGGCGGTAACCAATGTGCCCTCCATCAACGGGACACCGAGCATAGACATCTTCTACCAGTCCGAGTCAGGCGTTTTGACGCATTTCATCTTCGACGGAGACGAAGGCTACTCTGCCGTATCGCTGCCCAGGGGGGACTTGGGTACGCAAGCATCGATCGTCGCGTTCGCGACGGGCTATAACGACACAGATAACCCCTTTCCGCTAGGGTTCCAGGTCCTGACAGTCGATCGCGACTCCGATACGGGCGTACATTTGACGTATTATAACTACGGTAGCTGGACGGCGGGTGATGAGGTGACGGCCCTTTCCGATTGCGCAGCGCGAGCGACCTTGGCCGCGAACTCAGACCGAAGGATCTACTGCGTCGTTGACGGGGATGGAGGCGTCCCCGAGATAGTAGAATGGAGCTGGGCAGCGCATCCCCTGGGGTTTATGGATGAGTTGGTAGACTACGATCGTGTTGGGGTTGTTGGTATATTATAATCACAGGACAGAATTCGGTGGAGGGAAGCGGCAGATCGGAACAAACCGACCATATACCCAAGGCGTACACGAAGCTCCCCGAAATGCGCATAATGAAGATATCACTAGAATCTTTGATAAGTAGGCAAATGGGCATCGCTTTTGTCGTTTAACATAATAATTCTAAGCCGCAGCACTTTATCGGCAGGACACTCGCCAGTAGCTGCTTTAGATCGCTGGTACCGCGGTCAATAATGTGAAAGAAATGCGCTTAAAGGGTAACGGCCCAAGTAAATTCGTCACATCCGGTCTCGCAGTTCCCCTACGACAAGCTCCTCAGGTACTCCTCCAGCCCGTAACTGCAGGGTATTTCGACTCGGGTAAAAGGATCCGCACATAAAGCAGTAGATAGCGGCCTGCGGGAAACCCTCCGTATCTGCAATTCAAGATGGGAAAATAAGAGTATTACATATACTAAAAAGGTCATAATCTGTCAAATTTTCGCTTCTGTTCATCTTGCTTCGTGGTTAACTCGGGTGTCATGGTACTTATTTCCGTATTATACAACATCGTCAAACGCTAGCCCGCCAGCTAAACACGGCCGGTGCTCAGAATATCCTGCCGCCAGCCGGGTCTGAATGGTTCTGTGCATCGCCACGTACGGACGGGGTAACGTCGGGGGTTCGGAATCGGCCGAGCGGGCGCTCTCAGCAGGCACACCCTTCCTGTTGAGAGGGTTGGGTGGTGGTCTTGACGTCGATCACTAGGGCACGACGAGTTAGCATGATTGTTCCGGCAGGATCTCCTAGCCACAGGGGCGCGAGATAACGTACTTTGCGACGAGGCCTGGTTCGCCGCATCCGATCCTTCCATGCCGGGTAAGGCTTGCGCTATCCTCCTGAAGAGCGTCTTGACATTGTGCCCGAGCTTCGCGCTCGTCTCGACGAACATCAGATTGTTCTTCTTCGCCTCGTCCTCGCCCTGCTGCGTCGTGACCTCCCGCTTGTCGTTCAGATCCGTCTTGTTGCCCACGAGCACGATGATGACGTCGTTTCCGCGTTCGGCGCGCACGTCGTCTATCCACTTCTTGGTGTTTTGGAAGGACTTAGCATCTATATTACCCCGGGTCAGCTGCTTGCGTCGTCGCCCGACGGGTCGTGCCCTTTTGTTGGAGAAGCATGGGAGCATACTAGAAATGTCGTATACGACCACGGCGACGCTCGAATCTCGGATGTAACTAGGAATCAGACTCCGGAATCTTTCCTGTCCTGCCGTATCCCACAGCTGTAGTCGCACCGTCCTGTCTTCTAGGTACATGGTCTGGTCACCGCCATTAGCCACCCGAGAGGTTCCGCATGGTAGTTGATCCGCAACTTGCCTTGGAGAGGAAATCGATGCCGATTGTCGCTTGGTACATATTGTCGAAGGAATCGTACATGAAACGCGTTATAAGAGATGTCTTGCCCACTGCGATGGTCGGTCTCGATTAGCTACTATTGCAGGTCCACCCCTCTGTCTCTTGAGTCCCATGACTCGCCGTCGTAACAGGTCGCGTACCGCTTTGTTCGCCCAGAAACACCAACCTGCCCAAACTGTCAGAACCGACACAGCAGCGGAAAAGGGAGAACCACCGGGGGCAACTACTTGAACTTCTTCAATGGGTTGTTGTACGACCCGGCAGCGCCAGCCTGTGCCATCTTTGCGGTCGGTTCTCTGTTTCTTAATTATCCCGTTATTGCGGGTCCGTGCTAGCGACAACGAGGAGGTTCCGTTAAGGATATGGGTTCGATTAGAGTTGGTAGACTGGTAGAAGGTTGGAAGCTCCTGAAAGAGGCGGCCTGACTAACTACGAGGTAGTCGATAACATAAATCCGGGGAGGGTACTTGGGTAGTGCAGATAGAAACAATGGGACCGGAAAGAAGTGGATTTCTTTACTCCCGCTTGAAAGGCGACACAATAAAAGACGCCGATAATCGCCGGAGACAGACGGTAATGTTGTGAGGAGGGGCCTTCTGGATTATTACGTATTAGGTAGAAAATTATGAGACCGACGGGATACAGTGTCAACGAATCTTCTTATGTAGGCCTTACTAAATAAGACTGCTGTTGGTTGAATAGTGTAAAGAGAGAAGACGACATCAGGTCAAAAAGTCCGGATAGTATGCATCTAACCTAGTAGTGTCCATATATTAAATTCGAGAATTATTAAGAGCTAGTGGCTTTAGGCCGAGCCACCCAAGCCACGTTGAGCAGGTGTGATGCAGTGGTTCCAAATCATCGCTATTGTTATTTCATTGATATCTCACCGGCAGCTTGCCACAGTACATAAGTACATGCACGCTTGGAGTGGCCGGCACAGGGATTTTGTACCGGCGCCAGCTGGAAGTGGTATTAGGTGGTGATTTGTTGAGCCGTTCGCATTCAATGTCAGTAAAAACTTTGTAGGAGTTAAGAAGAAGTACGGTTACCATGGATGCCGACTCCCGTTTCTCCTTCGTGCCCGATACCACTTTACTTGTATCCTACCATCCCCCATCCACCATCCACCATCCATACTGCAAGCCCCATTTTCAAATCGGGCTGGGCCCTTCACAGGAAGATAGCACGATAAGATAAAAAAATTCATACATATCGGAGACTTCTTTATCAGATGTTCAAGTGTACTTAACTAAAGTAAAAATTTCTGGTAAAGACCCTTCCCCACATCAACCTCTGATTAACTTCCGTATCCGCCAACTTCAAGCAAGCAATACCTTATTGGACAATCATTCAGCAACGGGAGGGAGCGCCATTCATCATCATGCCGGTTATTCAACCACTGAAGGGCACGCCCAATGCGCCTGCAACATACAGCCAACCGTCGAGAAAAGGCAAGAAGGCCTGGAGGAAGAATGTCGATGTTACCGAAATCGAGGAGGGTCTTGAAGAGCTGAACAAGGAGATCATCGAAGGCGGTGTGGTTGCTGAGCGGCCCTCCGACGAGCTCTTCGCCCTCGATACAGTCGGCGATGCCTCGATTCCGAAACGTTTCCCTAAGCACACTTCCAAACCACTGAAGGCAGACGAAATTATTGCCGCCCGCTCCGCCGTTCCTGCGGTGCCTTTGCGCAAACGACCGGGCGACAAGACTACAGACGGCATCATTCCGGCTAAGCGATTAAGGACACAATACGTCACGCATAAGGAGCTGAATCGGTTACGCAAAGTAGCCGATGGTCACCATGAGTCAACCATCGAAGTCGTAGATGCTTCATATGATCCTTGGGCCGCGGAACCCCAGCCTGAAAAGGAGGAGGTCGTCCATGATACGAGAAACGATAAGAAGAAAGCGCCCAAGACAATAACCCATAAGCCCATATCATTGTCAGCGAACGGGAAACATGTGCCGGCTGTAAAGAAGCCGACAGGCGGCTACAGCTACAACCCGGCATTCAGCGATTATGAGGCTCGTTACACCGAGGAGGCTAATAAGGCCGTCGAGGCGGAGAAGAAACGCCTGGCAGAGGAGGAGGCAGAGCGCATCAAGAAGGAGGCTGCCGCTAGATCCGCCGCCGAGGCAGAAGCTGCGGAAGCGCGAGCCGAGCTGTCTGAATGGGAGGATGATTCTGAATGGGAAGGTTTCCAGAGTGGCGGGGAGGAATTGAAGCCTACCGTGAAACGGCCAGAGCGGAAGACTCCGGCTCAACGAAACAGGGCCAAGCGGCGTAAGGAGGAGGAGCGCCGGCTCAAGCATGAGGCCAAGATGCGTATCAAGAAGGCGCAAGCGGAACAGATTAAGCAGATCGCAAAGGAGGTAGCCGAAAGAGAGGCTCAGCGGGCCTTGGTACGCGCCGAGCAGAGCGACGACAGCAGCACTGAGGGCAATGATGAGATACTTCGTCGAAGACAACTAGGGAAGTTCAAGCTCCCGGAGAAGGACCTGGAGTTGGTGCTCCCGGACGAATTGCAGGATTCGCTGCGGCGGCTCAAGCCCGAGGGTAATCTACTGAAAGACCGGTATCGAAGTATGTTGGTGCGGGGACATGTGGAGGCTCGTAGGAGGATACCATTCAGAAAGCAGGCGAAGACGAAGCTTACAGAGAAGTGGACTTACAAGGACTTCAGCATATAATGTATCGGAGGGGGTCAACGGACCGATGATTAGATGTACGAAAAGCCACCACTATTGCCAGTCTCTCGGTGGATATACATGCACGTCTATAAAACCCAAGCATCAATGCCTATTGTCGTTCACGTGGTTAGAGAGAGGTGGTAATGATTATTATTGGCAAGTTGGATCCTGATGTTAACCGGATAACATTAACCGGATGACAATGCAGTTATCAGGATTACCAGGTTGTTATCGGGTTTATCTGACTACAGTAGCAGCCTACCCTGGACTTGCCTGGAACCCCTGGAACCCCTGGAACTGGAACGGTGGTGGATAAGACTGCATGTTATGACGTACTACTTGCGATTCTATACCCACATCAATGACATCGGTCCAAACAGCTCCTCGGATTTCTAGCAGTGAAAATGAAACAGCTGCAGACAGTCATCGACAAAGAATTTTCTATTAAGAAGGGCCTTTCCTGCTCACTAATCCAATTGAGTCAGATGTTTGACGGCCTTTTTCATGTCCAGGTCCAGGTGGCGCGCAGTTGACCTTCCTTCTATTTTACATCATGAAGCACTTTCTCACTTGCATTGAATCTCGCAACCCCTGGTAATGTCTACACTGCGAGGAGCAGTTCTCGCCTCCGCCTCTCGGGCTGGTCGCAGGGGCTCTCCTAGCTCTGCCTTGACCTCACCTTCGCCATTGTCACGGCGGGTAACAACGATACAGAGTCGGCAATTTGTCAATCTCTTTCGGTCGAAGCAGTCACGGGACCCCTATGCTCGCTCAAGGACGACCCAATGGCTTTCCCCTTCCCATGAAACCGCCCGCGCGATTTCTGGAAGACCTCTCCCACAACGACGCTCCGGTTTCTTGAACTTCGCATATCGCTCAGCAGCAGTTCTTGGCACTGGCATTGGGTTCCTCGGCTTCCTATTCGCAGCTTTCTTCATATATGACGCGACGACCTACAAAGAATCCATTACATTCGGCGACTGTGAGGTCTCGGCCGCCGCCCTAGATCCTCCTAGAGGAGGGCCCAAAAATCTCCCCGTAATCGAGGCGCTACTGGATGATGATGAGAGCGAAGAGGCCAGACAGAATAAGGAGAAGCCGAGACTCGTCATCTTGGGTGGTGGCTGGGGCAGCGTTGCGCTGCTTAAACAGCTCAACCCGGACGATTACCACGTCACCGTCATCAGCCCTAAGAACTACTTCCTGTTTACTCCTATGCTCCCCTCTGCCACCGTTGGTACCCTCGAGATGCGAAGCCTGGTCGAACCCATACGAAGAATCCTCTCCAGGGTTAAGGGTCACTACCTACGGGCCAACGCTGAAGACGTCGAATTCTCACACAAACTTGTGGAATGTTCACAGGTCGATGCCCGGGGGAAAGAGGTGCGATTCTACGTACCCTATGACAAACTCGTCATTGCAGTTGGATCAGTCACAAATCCGCACGGAGTCAAGGGCTTGGAAAATTGCTTCTTCCTAAAGGATATCAATGATGCTCGAATGATCCGCAACCAAGTCATCAAGAACATGGAGCTCGCCTGCCTCCCCACAACTAAAGACGAGGAACGCAAACGGCTGTTGTCCTTCGTCGTCAGTGGTGGCGGTCCTACAGGTGTCGAGTTTGCCGCTGAGCTCTTCGATCTGCTGAACGAGGATTTGACCAAGAGGTTCCCCCGTGTCCTGCGCAACGAGATTTCTGTACACTTGATCCAAAGCCGTAGCCATATCCTCAACACATATGATGAGACGTTGTCCAGATATGCAGAGGAGAAGTTCGCCCGCGATCAGATCGAAGTCCTAACCAACTCGAGAGTGAAGGAAGTATTCCCAGACAAGATCGCCTTTACACAGAAGATGGACGACGGAACTATCGTCACGAAGGAAATCCCGGCAGGTTTCTGTCTATGGTCGACGGGCGTATCTCAAGCCGCCCTGTGCAAGCGTATTGCCGCGAAGCTAGGACGCGCGCAGAACAACCGGCACGCGCTCGAGACGGACACTCACCTTCGGGTCAACGGCACGCCGCTCGGCGATGTTTACGCGATTGGGGATTGCGCCACCGTCCAGAACAACGTAGCGGACAACATCGTCTCCTTTCTGAGGGGGCTCGCTTTTAAGCGTGGCGAGGACCCAGAGAAGCTCGAGCTCCACTTCAGCGACTGGCGGAACGTGGCCGCAGACGTGAAACGCCGCTTCCCGCAGGCCGTGAGCCACCTGAAGCGGCTGGACAAGCTGTTCGCGCAGTTCGACAAGGACCAGAGCGGGACGCTTTCTTTCGGGGAGCTCCGGGAGCTGCTGAAGCAGATTGACAGCAAGCTGACGTCGTTGCCGGCGACGGCGCAGCGCGCCAACCAGCAGGGAATCTACCTGGCGCACAAGTTCAACAAGCTGGCGCGGTGCGCACCCGGGCTCAGGGTCAATGACGTGCGCGACGGCGACGTCGACGGGGCCTGCTACAAGGCCTTCGAGTACCATCATCTGGGTAGCCTGGCGTACATCGGCAACTCGGCCGTCTTCGATCTCAGCCATAAAGGGTGGAACCTCACGGGCGGTCTTTGGGCCGTGTACGCCTGGCGCAGCGTATACTTCGCCCAAAGCGTGGGCGTCAGGACCAGGGTTCTCATGGCCATGGACTGGGCTAAGCGGGGCCTCTTCGGACGAGGTACGTGGTTTTGACTGTCCTCTGCTTTGATTTCTTACGAGCACTCCTGACTGACTGAATTGTAGATCTTATAAGTTTCTGAGCTCGCCGATGGGAACACGGTATCCCGAAACATAATAGCAAACGCCTACAAGAAAAAGGAGCGCTAGGGGGCATATTAGACTTGATGGCGGGAGGCGTCTACTTGGTAAATAGACACCCTTGGTATTGGCGTTTAGGTGGATGTATATTGCATTATACTTGCCTAGTGGGACTTCGGAATGATATTACAGGTCACCTACTGCAACTGAACGAGGAGTAAATGTGATAAACGTAGTAGCCGTGCGTCATTTAGGGTTTCGATGTAGGAGAACACTGAATAACCGGTCAGGTTAACTAGGCGAACGTGAGTATTTGAAGCCTGGATTTTAATTCACAAGTGCCCAAACAAAGCCTTCGGTCGCAAACAAGTACAGGGCTCGGCAGCGACGGGAACGCGATAGCGAAGGTAAATTATCTCAGTTACGGATAGCATACCGTATAACTGGCGTCCTCGGATTATCACCCCGATTGCCAATCCTCCGCCATTAGAAGGCGAGGTGGTAAGCATATATCCTTGTTTTCCGTCTCACGCCGAGCCCCTGGCGGACCTCGGCTCCGGGGCTTTGACCCAAAACGCCTGCATTCCGGCGTCCTAGTAATATTACGCTGAATAAACAATTATTTCATGAACTCCAAGTGTCTGCTACATTTCAATTTATAGAAGAAGCCGCCATGTGCAGAAAACCTAAATCGTAAATACTTACATATTCATTGTTGGAGGTCCTTCATGGTTCTGTAAGATGGATATCAACAGCCTCTTTGACGTTCGAGTAAGTAACCGTACCTTACCCGGCAACTGGATTCCCGGTCTCCTGAGGGCCGCGGCTCGGCGCCAACATCATGTGACACCCCGAAAGCTAACACATCGGACAGGGCAAGGTCGTGCTGGTTACGGGAGGTACGTGAGACACACAACAGTACCGGGAGCCATTCATGCATCCATTCATCCATTCCTCCCTCCTTTATTTTCCCAACACAACTTCCCTACCTACATGGTCCCCTGACTCACCCTAACCCACATGCAGGCGCCCGCGGCATCGGCCGCATGATCAGCGACGGCTTCGTGGCCAACGGCGCCAGGGTGTACATCGCGTCGCGGGACGCGGCGGCGTGCGAGAAGGCGGCGGCGGAACTCAGCGCGCGCGGCCCGGGGTCTGCGGTGGCCATCCCCGCCGACCTCGCCAGCAAGGAGGAGTGCGAGCGGCTGGCGGCCGAGCTCGCGCGGCGGGAGAAACGGCTCGACGTCCTCGTCAACAACAGCGGCGCCGCCTGGGGCGCTCCCCTCGACGAGTTCCCCGACGAGCAGTGGTCCCGCGTGCTCACGCTCAACCTCCACCGCGTGTTCACGCTCACGCAGCTGCTGCTACCGCTGCTCGAGGCCGCCGCCGCCGCCGCGGGGCGCGGGAGCGGGAGCGACGGTGACAGCGGGAGCGCTGGTAGTGGCGAGACTCGCAGACCCGAATCCGGCAACGCGGAAGGAGGAGGCGGTAGACCGGCGGCCGTCATCAACATCGGCAGCGTCGACGCGCTGCGCGTGCCCTCCGTCGAGAACTACTCGTACTCGGCCGCCAAGGCGGGGCTGCACCACCTCGGCCGCGTGCTGTCGCAGCGGCTCGGCCCCCGCGGCGTCGCTGTCAACACGCTCGCCTGCGGGCCCTTCGACACCAAGATGATGGCCGCGCCGCTGCGCCACTTCCGCGACGCCATCGAGGACGCCAACCCCCTCGGCCGCATCGGCAGGCCCGCCGACGTCGCCGGCGCCTGCATCTTCCTCGCCAGTCGAGCCGGGTAGGTGTTCTTCTTTTCTTTCTTTATTTTCCAATAAGAGGACAGGGAAAATTTTACGCTGCGTAGTCCTCCGCTGTCGTTGACGAGGGGAAGGCCGGAGATGAAGTGTATCGCGTGCTAATGCGGGTGGTGAACAGGTCGTACATAAACGGTGCCACGATCGCTGTCGATGGCGGCATGCACCTGGCTGCTAAATTCTGAAGCGTAAGGCTCCAACTACTGCTCCCCCTCTACGAATATACCCTAGCGACGAGAGAGGAATGGGGCGCGCGAGGGTGCATGTTGGCATGCATTCGTTGCCGAGAAGACTAGGGCGCAGCTTGCGATGGTCATTGTATTTATACGCTATCATATGTATCTCATACCAAAGCGATCATCTTACTCAATACACCAATTGGCAACTTGCGCTGATCAAACCATGACTTAAGGGGGTATGGTAGAAATCTCGGTTACGGTACCAATATATCCTGCATTTTCGGTAGAGATTACCAAGTTTCTAAACAACAGTCAGGTGGATTAGACGACGCAAAACTGGAGAATGATAAAGCCGGCGAATAAGGGGACTGGAAATTGAAATCCAACCACAGTGACGGGATGGCCAGCGCCCATTTAATATGAGGGTTGATCTCTGACCAGCGAGAGGGGTCGAGGTGGAGCCGGTAGGAAATGGAACGATTACCATCAGATATACTGAACCACCTTACGATTGATTCGGGCATTACGCTCTTTCATATATATATATATATAGCAATATCCGCCATGACCACGCAAGTCCCAACGGGCTGATGGAAAAAAAGCCTTGGTGGAGTGTAATACCCCTTTTTGCAACAATGGCTCGGTTGTCTGCCTTCAATTGCATCTACATTTCTGTCCGGCTCGTCACCAGCAAGACGCAATTTCTCTACACAATCACTGCATTTACCGGACAAGATGGTATCTCGTTCGTCGAGACATGGAAGTTGCCCGACGCCTTCATCACATCAGGAGTTGCAGGTCGAATAGGGGTCCAGCGCTGGGATATAGGGGAAATCCAAAGGGTTCATTTCGATATCATACCCGTTAAATACGATGGTGGTTTATATAAAACACCTGTACAACAGTGAGTCCTGACTAGCCCCCTTCCCTACATCTTATATAGATAGTCATACGTTGTCCAGGTTTGTGTGGTGGATAAGCGGTGTGGTGCATATTACGTCAGCTGAAGCGACAGGGGAAGCCTGGTTCTATGGGAGCAAGCACGGGGTTATCGTTAAGGAACCCAGAACAGACATTGACTAGGACTGGCTGGAGACAACGGTAAACGGGAGCAAACTGTTCTTTCAAACCGATTTCGCGCGTGATGAGTGAGAATGTTCATTTGAATGGCAGTAGTACAGTCAGATAGCTACTGCTGTATCTGCCCCTCCGGAGTCTAGAGACGCACTGAGGTTACATCAAGTCTGCAAGATGCTTAACAAATCTTCTACCAGTGCATTGGGCTATGGGACAATGGGCGGGCAGGAATCCTCAGGTGAAGACCAAGCGGCGCTCAAGATTGCGAGATTACTTATTCCCACGTCGATCCAAAATATATGCAAAGAAAACTCCAGACCTCTATGAACCAAAGAATGGGAAGACCAACGGGTCGTATGTATCGTTACCATATGCGCTACCCCCATACTCTAAATATCCGTCAACATAAGGGTGTGGGATCTCCGTCAGAATATCGGTGGCGCTGCCGAAGACCCAGACGGTCTGCATGCCTGGAAGTGCCATGGAGTGTCAGTATATCTATTTCCCCATCAAGGGAGCGTTCGGGGTTGGAGGCCTCACCCATCACCATGTGCCCGAGGATATGGCAATGCATCCCCCACGCGCCAACGTTGTCCTTCGTGACCCTAATCCGCCATGCTCGCCAGCCGTTCGTGCGGGCGGCTTCACCAGAAACGATATACCGATATAGTTGCGTGGTGTCTCGCCTGGCCGGGGTATAGTTTGCGAACCGCTTCTCGTTCTCTAGCGCGTCATAAGTACCGTTTCCCGACCCCAGGTCCCAATAGTGCGTTCCGTGTGCGTGCATCGGATGGAAATCGAAGCCTCCGCTGGGGCCAGAGTTGCTAAGCCATACGATATCGAGAACTTCGCCGACCAAGGCCGGCCACGCACGCGTGACCGGGTCCCAGCCTCCATTGGCCATCGCGGCGCTGTAGTCTGGTGTCGTGCCCGACCTATATACAGTCACGAGATAAGGTTCGAAGTTCTGCGCTTCCAGAGCAGGCTCTGCCCACGTGAGGTTATTTGCGCTGGAAGAGTTAGAATATACAAGAATTGAATGTTAAGTGCATGTTTGACTCACTCCCACTGCAGTTGTCCCTGCCATGACCCGTTGTAAAATCCATCGACTACGTGCTGGTTCACGGTGATATACACCGTCCGCGTTACTTCGGAGGCTGCTGGGAAAGCTTCTCTGGGGCTGAGTGGCTCGAGAGTATACTCAAGCCACCGAGTATATTCCGCCAGGTCCCGGGAGAGCGTGACTGGCGACGTGTCTGGTAGCTCGGCAGGCAACTCATTTGTGGCTTTGGTGACGGTGAGGGCACTTTGATATTGTAGTAATGCATAGCCGGAGACATTCGTGGGCCGGTCCCTATTCTCGTAACGGATCCAGTACGAACTTTTCCCTTCCTTGTCCAGTTCTTCTTGTGTCTTCGTTTTCAGCAAAGCACTAAATCTCTGACCAGTTGCTAGTTGAATATGGTCAGTGTCAGCAGGTTTCGTGTATTCCCCATCGGCCTCGATGATGGTGAGATTTTCGTGGCCCTCGACGGCAAGAAAAACAAACGATATTGCGGTGATGCCCGAGAACCGAATCCGATATGTCTTGTCCGGTTCAACTGTGATAACGGCCGGCTTACAACTATCGTCGGCGGCCTTGCCGAAGGATGCATTACCCGATCGTCCATTTAACAAGATAGCCTGGGGTTCTCCTGACCACTGGAAAGGATTGGCGAGTAGTCCAGCTTCGATATCTGTATCGAGCCTATCATAGTAGTCTGCAATGGCTATGGAGATGTCGTCATCATAGTGATAGGGCCTCGTGGCACTAGCGTCCTCAACTATTAGGGGCCCGTAAGCCGTAACTGCTTGGAATCCTACGTGAGAGTGGTAGAAGTACGTTCCGGCGTCGCCCACCTCTGGACGTATTTCGTAATCGAAATACTCTCCAGGGGCAATGGGCCATTGCGAGATCAGGGGCGTGCCATCCGAAAACGGAGCTGTCCTCTGGCTCAACCCATGCCAATGCTTCGGTCATTGACGTTAGCGGAGTTTACACTTCCTCGTTCCATGTTCGGAAGCAACCGTACCGTAGTGACATTTTTATCAGATATATAGTTGTAGACTCGGACCCACGTCGTCCTTCCTTCCTTCATATACAATGGTGGTGCGGGAGACGTGCCATTGAATACTACAGAGCGACGAGACTCGCAGTTGATCGTGATATCTTGTTCCGCTGCGATTAGGACGTACTCAGGTTCATATCCCGCATCTCCAGGAGCTGGGTAGGAAGCTGCGTGACCGGCTTGTATCAATTCAGCGAGAACAGACAAGCTCAGTATTATCGTGCTAAGCGTTTTCATCGTGACGCTAGAGTTTCAAGGTTGCTGGGGCGCAACAACGTAAATAGGACGAAAGGACGACAGAACCATACGCCTGGATCCGACCTGGAGCGAGTTACCCCTGATCTACATATTTGACTTCGCTCCCCTGTCGGGCCCTGCATCGAGTTGCATCCTTAGCGCATGGCGAACGAGGTAATGAGCGCCGATCAGGAGCAATAACTCCGCCCCTTACTTCTACGACCGCATCCGGCCCTCTGTCCTAAGACGTTAATTGGGCAACAGGGAGCAAAGGAGCCCAACTCGTCGGCTCCGCAGTAAGCAAAGCCCAGGCAAAGGATTAGGATTAGTCAGCAGTCACAGTGATCGAATGCAACAATCTGGCGTAACTCTTTGTGTGGTTCTAAGTATTCTGGAAAGGACCAATCTAATCCGTAGGCAATCGCCTTTACATATACGATTGGGTGAGAAAGGATCGTCTGCGGACAAAGGCCGTCCCAGGTGTCAGACCCTATTGAAGTCTAGGCCTGTTGGCAACGCCGTGGCTTAGTTAGCGTTGCAACTATTAGATGCGTTATTAGATGCGTTATTAGATGCGTTATTAGATGCGTTATTAGATGCGTTATTAGATGCGTTATTAGATGCGTTGTTCGAAGTTCCGGTATCGTTAGATATAGGGGACATCAGTTGTATAGTTGTATTCAGCTAGTTACGTGTGCTATATCTTACCTCACTAAAATCAGGCCCTATTATTGAGGTTGGGGCTGCGCCTGCGGCGCAGCCGTGGCTAGCGCTTTTGATCAAGAAATAGCTGCAAGGGTTAGATATATTAACAAAACCTTTTTAAAAAAAAACTTTACAAAAATAATAAAACCTTAAAAATAAGGCTTAATGGTAAATTATAATTTTTCGGGTTCGTTTTAAACAATTTTATATAAATTTTTAAAAATTATTAATACGAATTTTTTAAAAATAATTTTAATTTAACGTTACTTATTTTGTAACTAAAAAAAATTATTATAAAATTAAAATCTTTATTTTCTTATATATTTTTAGTTTTAATTAGGACGAAATTAATATTACGTATCCGAAATAATAATTAAAAATCTCGTTTTAAATATATCTTAACCTTTTATTTTTTTCCGTTAATACAATAATAAAATAATTTTATATATTAAAATAATAATATATAAGGTTTAAAATCGTTTATAATAAATATTAAAAAATATTTTTATTTAATTAACCGAATATAAATAACATATTAAAAAGTTTAAAGTGAATATTTTAAACTTTCGAATATTTAACCTTTTAAAACGAAACGTTTATTTTTATCCGATATTTTTATCGGGTTTTTACCGATATAAAATAATTAATATATATATTAACGTTAAATATACGGCCGATAACCTTATAAAATTTTTACGTTATCGGTTTGTTCGTTTTATATTAAACGTTATATTTAATAAATAAAGCCGTATTCTTTTAAAAAAAATAGGTAAATATAATATATAATTTAGTTTTCGGAAAATTTAATATCTTTTTCATTATTAAAATAAATTTAATTATTATTTAAATTATATCTTTAATTAAGTTAACCGAAAAATAACAAACGTTTATATTAATAATATTATATTTTACTTTTATCTTAATATTTACAAAAACGAAAAAATTTAATTTAAAAATATTCGAATATATAATTACCGGATAATATAATTATAGTATTATTAAGGATTATAATTATTACGGCCAGCATTAATATAATATGGTAGCTAGTTTATTGGCGCTATAAACGAAGATTTTAAGTTAAAAAAAAGAAAAAAAAGAAAAAAACGCAGAGCCGTAAAGTACGTAAAAATCTATAAATATCCCCACTTTTTATATAGCAGGTGGTTAGTTTATATAGCAATTATTAATTTTATAAAACAGTTATTAATTTTACGGTTTAATTATAAGGCTACCGTTATATTACCTTTTTTTAAAAACTTATATATAATTAAAAAAAATATATAAATTTTTATTAATTATAAATACCTTTTTTTTTAATTAATCCGGTTTTTATTTTCGTAATTCTATTATTATCGGAATGATTTTCGTTAATTTTATCGGTAACCGTTATGCGTATTTATTTTTATAAGCAAACCGGCGGTTTAAATATTTTAAAATATTCCGTATAAAATTATTTTATTATAATCGGAATATTTTTAAAATTAATTACGGAATATTATATTTCGTCGGGATCGTAACTTTTTTATTTAACTTAATATTATAATTTTTTATAATATCCGTTAAATTTTAATTATTCGATTCGTTTTATTTCGAACTTTAATTTACCGTTAATTTTTTTTAAATAACGGTAATATTTAAATTTATTAAAATAACGGATCGTTATCGTTTTTACGTAACCGATTAATATAAAATAAGTTAATTATTTTATAATTTAATAATAAATTAAAAACGAAATTATATCCGAATTTTTAAAATTTTAAAAAATTTTATTTATTATGAATTTAAATAAATAATCGGTATTTATATTACGAATTTTTTTTTATAAAAAAATTTTTATCGTTAATTTTAAAATCGATTAAATAATATTTTTTATTAATTTTTACTATTTAACGTTTTTATATTTTTAACGTAATTTTTTTCGTAAATATTTAAACGTTTTTAATTCGTTTAATAATTATTAATACTTATGAAATTAATTCGGTTTTTACTTTTATTATATTTAAATTTAACAAAAATAAATTCCGGATAATTTTATTTAATATAATTTTTAATAAAATTATATTAATTAATAAATATTAAAATAAATTATACACAATATTTAATACCGATATATATATATTTTAATTATTTTAATATTTATTAATATAAAAATATAGATATTAATTTAATTTTTAATTTTTAAATTTACGGATATAAAATATTTCCGTAATTATATTTTATATCGATAAATTTGTTTAATTTAATTAAAAATTAAAAAATAAATTATTTTACGTTATTATTAATTTAAATAACGGATATTTTTAAAAAATGATATAAATATTAATAATATTAATTAATTAAAATTTCGATAATATCCATTTTTTAATTTAATAAAATAATTATAATTTTATTAAATTTATCGATAAATATTTATATATAATTATAACCGTTATAATTTTTTAATATATTTTTTCCGTTAATAATAACGTAATTTTAAATATTATTCGGAATAAGAAAAAAATAACAAAATTCCGGAATTTTATTTCGAAACGTTTTATTTTAACGGTAATCGTAATAATTTTAAATATATTATCGGATATTTTATTTAAACCGGAACTAAATATATTTCCGTATTAATATTTTAATTATTTTATTTTAATTAAAATATATAAATATTTTAAATATATAAATTTCGTAAATAAATACGGTACGGAAAAAAATACGGCCGTTAATTATTTTTTCGGATATTATTAATTTATTATCTTTTTTATTTAAATTTTACGTTTCGTTTTTATAACGGATAAAATTAACTAAATTAATACCTTACGGAATATTTTCGATTCGTACTTTAATCGGTATTCCGTTAATAATAACGATAAAAAAATTTAATTATTCCGGTAAAATTAAAACTTAAATCTTTTTTTTTGGGCTTTAATTATAAATAAATTAACCGTTTTTTATAATAAGGTATTTATAATAATATTTTTTTTACTAAATTAATATTAAAAATAATATCGAAATTAAAAAAATTTAATTTATTAAATTTAACGTATAAAAAATATTTTTATTCGTAAAATATAATAAAATTTAATAATCGGTTATAATAAAAACTATTATTTTTAAAATTTAAGGTAATAATATTTAAAAATATAAACCATAATAAATAATTTTCGGTTTTAAATAAAATATATTTTTTTTATTAAGGTTATAATTTTCGAAAAATATTTTATTATTTTTTATTTATTATTTTTTTATTATTACCAAATAATACCTCCGGTTACGTTATAGGATACGTTTATTTTTATTTTAGTCGGTTAATTAGATCAAAAAAAAACAAAAACAGGAATTTCGTATACGAACCGTTTTATTTTTTTAAAAGCCCGTTTTTATTTAAATTTTATTACGAAATCTTTTTTTTAATAAATAATTTAATAATTCGGTTATACCATTTTTATAATAATAAAATATTCGTACGTAATTATAAAATTTTATAAATAAATAAATTACGGTACGGTTATTAAAATTTTTAAATTATTTTAATTTTAATTAAATCGATAAAAATATTTATATTTATTTTTATAATAATACCGAAATGATTTAATTTTTTTAACATTAAACCGGAACTTTTAAATATCTTTTTAAAAATTAACTTTATATAACCAGTAAATAATTTTTTTATAATATTTACAAAAAATCTTTTAAGGCCGGAATAAATTAATACGTTATCGGTATAAACGTTTACGTAATAATTAAAAAATTTATATAATTAAGTATTAATAAACGATTATTATTAGGTAAAATTTATTTTAAATTTAAATAAAATATTTTTTATTAAAACGTTCCTTAATAGATTTTAAATATTATTAAATATTCCGATTTAATAACGATACGAAATTTATAAAACGTTTAAATAATATTAATTTTAACAAAACGTTTAATATTTCGATAATTAAATATAATATTATTAAAAACAAATTAAAATTAGGTAATTTTTTAAATATTAATTTTTTTAACGATAATCGATATAAAACCGGCATTTTAATAAATACGGTTTTAAAACGAACAAAATTAAAACGGCTTCTTTTCGTATATATAATTCGATAAAATTTATTTTTAATAATTTATCTACCACTTTTTTTTTAACAAAAAATATTAAACGGATATCCGGTAAGTTAAAAATTCGAAAGCAAATATCGGCCGGTCGAATTCCAAAATTACGTTATAACCGGATCGGAAATTTAAAAAAAATTAACTTTTTTTTCGAATTTTTTTTTTAAATAAGTAAGAAATTTTAATATAAATTCCCGAATTCGTTTTACGTATTCCGGATTTTTATCTTCGGGAAATTTTTTTTTAACCGTTATATATCTTTTATTTTTATAAAGCGGTTAACGTTATAACGTTCGATTTTTTATTTTTATAAAAAATAACTTTTTAAAATAACGGAAATTAATTTTATCGTTCCATACGGAAATCGGTCTTTAATCTATTCGTTAATAAGGCGATAATTACGTTATCTTAAACAGTTTTTATAACAGAAATAATCGGCTTAATATTATATACGTCTGGTATATTTTTCTTATCTAATATATCCGATAAAATAATAAGTACGGATATTAAAATAAAAGTATTTCCGGATTTTTTCCATAAACGTCGGAAAATTTAATATTATTTATCGGCCTTTTTTATAACGTAATCGTAATAGTTAACATTTTCTTAAACTTTAATATCGACGTATCCGTTTAATAAATATCGGGCTAAAATTTTAATTATTAATAAAAACTTGGGTAAAACTAAAAGGTCGTTAAATTAAATAATACCCTTATTTTTATTATTTAATAATAAACCGTATTTTTTTATCTAATTAAAACCGATAAAAATATCGTATCTGGTATCCGTAATTTAAAAATTTAATCGGAAAAACGTCGTCCGTTAATTTCGAATATAGTAATTATTTAAAATTTTATTTAACCGGCAAATTACTTCCGATAATCTTATAATTAAATTAAATTTTTTAACCAGATAATATAAACTTATAATTACTTTTTCGCTTATTTAAAAAAAATTTAACGAAAATCGGATTTATATTCCGTTATTATAAAAAACGGTAACGTATAAGTTAATCTTATTTACTTCAATTTACGTAATTTTAATAAAAACTTTATATTTTTTAAGGTTTTTTATTTCCGTTATTATTAATATAAAAAAAACTATTAAAAAATTTTCCGACGGTTTTAATTTTTTTTAATTCGTCGGAATTAAACGAATTTTTTATTATCTTTACCGTAACGACCTTTTTTTTTATTAAAGTAATCGTTAACCTTATATCCCGTTTTATTATAATTAAAGTCCATACCGGTTTCTTAATAAGCCTTTTTTTCGATTTCCGATAAAAATTTACCGGTATTATCCAAAATCTTCGAATTACTTAAATTACTATTCGAACGGGATTTTTTATTTTTATTTTTCGGTTTATTATTATTAAGGTTATATAATTAAAACTTACGCTTTTATTAACGTCCCTTATAAGTAAATTAATTATTATAAACGGTTATAATAACGTATTTATAAAATTTTTCGTAAATAACGTTAAAATCGTAATTATTTTTAAAAAAGTATAAATTTAAGTTTAAGGAAATATATTTTTATAAAACTTATTTTTAATTATTTTCGGCAATTTTAACCTTTTAAACGAAAATTTTAAACTTAAAAATAAAATCGTAAATATTTTAATTTTTTACCGAACTTAAAAATAAAAATACGGAAAATTTTTTTAATAACGAAAACTTAATTCAGGTCATAATAAATAACTTTAATACCTAAATTATTTCGGTTACGTAAAAAAAAGTTATATAATTAATCGGTAACGAATCTTAATTACTTATTCGGCTTTTTTTTTCCAAAAAACTTATTAAATAAATTATACGAATTTTTTCGTTTCGAAAAATTAATTTATCCATTTTAAATTTATTTATAATTTTACGGATCTAAACGTTAAATTTTATGTTATTACCGTTAAATTTAATTAAGTTATTAACGTAAACTTTTTTTTCGGTTATAATTAAAATTCGCGCTATTATTTCTTTTAAATTTACGGAAAACGGGCCATACGGCTATACCGGTAAGGCAAAGCGTACTAATATTACCGAAAACGTTATTAATTATATTTTTCCGGGAAAAATAAATAACGTCGTCGGAAAAAATAAAGGAATAATAACTTTATCCAGCCTAAAAGTAAACGACTTTATTACGGAATTTTTAAAGTTTTCCTTAAACGTTCTAATTATTATTAGCCATCTTATCGATTAATTATTTACCGGAATCGGTTTTTAAATAATTATAATCTTAATCTTAATTTAATAAACTTTTTATCTTTAAGGATTTGGTTTCGTTTTTCGGTATGTCGTTTTTTACCTTTTTTTTTAAAGTACTTATCGTTTCTTATATTTTCGATTTTACCTTTAATTAATCTAAATCGTTTTAAACGTTAACTAGTTAATAAATAATCTTTCCGAATAAACATCTAATCTTAATATTAGTTAATCTGGGTTTTAAATTTAGGTCTAATCTAGGATACGTTATTTTTCGTCGTTACGTATCGACGTAAAAAAAAAAATAATACCTTATTTATTAATCACTAGGTTAACGAGAAAGAAAATAAACTTAAAATAATATTACGGCCAGCATTAATATAATATAATAATTAATTTATTAGCGCTATAAACGAAAATTTTAAGCTAAAGAAAAGAAAAAAAGGAAAAAAACGTAAAGCCGTAAAATACATAAAGATCTACAGATATCCCCACTCTCTATATGGCAGGTGGCTAGTTTGTATGGCAGCTGTCAGCTTCATATAACGGTTGCCAGTCTCACGGTTTAATCGTAAGGCTGCCGTCACAGTAATGGTCCGGGCTTACCTAATAAGATTCTCGACTACATATACCTATAAGCTCCTAGTAGTTTCTGATAGCTTAAAAAATTAAATTAATACCTTTATATAGTTATTCGTAATACGTAAAAAACCTTAAGTTAAATACCGTTATTTATTATATATCTTTTAAAATTATTAATAAATAATATTTATTACCCGAATTAAAAATTAGTTTACTTTATTATCTTATTATTCTTTTATTTATTAAAAGAAAGCATATAAAAGAAATACAGGATAAACGTAATATTTAATAATAAAACTTTATAATAATAAATATATTTATAAAAAATAAGTTTAAAAAGATACGAAAAATTTACGTTTATATCGTTAAAAATCTTAATAATCCGATCGTTAAGTAAGAATATTTAAAAACGCTTTAATTTAAAAAAAGAATATTTAAATATTATATTTAATAATTTTTACGTTATAATAATTATTAAGATACGTTTAATAAGTTTTTCGATTAATAATTTAAAATTATTTATAATTATATTTAAATCTTTTGCTTAAAATTTACGGAATTTAATAATTTCCTTTAAAAAGGAAAATTATCAGAATAATTAAATTTTTTCGAAAATATAACAAAGTTAATATTTATACCGATAAACGAATTAAAGTTTTAAGAGTTTTTAACCTTAGAAAATATACCGATTAAGTTAATCCTTAAACGGAAAAATATATTATCTTTTCCGTTAGGAAATCCCGGGCTATCGGCCTAAAGCGTAATTTAAAATAACGATCTAAATTTATTTAATCTTACGAATAAAAATAACGGCATAATACGAACTTTTATTTATTTCTTTAAAAAAGTTAAAAATCTTTACGTTAATTAACGTATAATATTTATTATATACAGTTAAATTCCAGCTAAGGAATTTATAAAATCCTATAAGGTCCGTATAATTAACGTTGGATTATTTTGGCCCCACTCCGAAAAAACTAAATATAACGGTTTAATTATTTTTTATAACTAAAAGTGTGAAAGGCTTAACCTGTACGATCTGCATCGAGTGGCCTAAAGGGTTTTATTTTCTAACTAAGGAGGGAAAAAAAGGAAAACTAGAAATCTAAGTTGTGTGTGAAAATATATAGCGCTACGTTCGCGCTGCGCGTTCCTAGCGGCTTGGTACCGGCGGAAGTTCGGTGCCCCGATAGGGGTTTAACGTAGCCCCATCACATAACCTCCCCACTTCCTTTAAAAGGGTTAACGCATTAATTACGTTAATTTTCGCCTAATCGGATCTAACGCGCCTGGGAATTGTTAATTATAAAAATCTTCGTTTTTAATTAATCCAAATTCAGTAAATATAATAATTTCCGAATTAGGCTTAACTTCGGTAATTAATTATAGGCTTATAATACGTATATAAAAATCCGCTTTTTTTCCTTAGTTATTATAACCTTTTTTTTATAATAATTATTTAAATCGGTAAATTAATTTTTAATAACCAGGTTTTATACGTTATTATATAACAGCTTATAAGTTAATAAGTTATGTTATAAATTATTCGTTATTATAACTTTGAAAAAATAAAAATAAAAGTTAAATTATTAATTAATAAAAACTTATTACGATATAAAAAAGGCCGCGGTTTTTGTTCGTACATATAATACGCGTATTACCTTAAATGATTATTTTACGCGATATCAAAATATCCCTTATTTTGCTTATATAACATATTTTACGGCAAATTTTAATATTTTTTATATAAATTAACCAGATATATACGTACTTTATAGGCGGCTTTTTAATTATTTCTTTTTTATTTATAATTTTAAGTAAAAAAATTAACCAGTACCAGATTTATATCCGTTATAATTACCGATACCATAAAATAAGTTATTTTAATATTATATTAAGTAATTTAATATACGCCTTTTTAACGTTATTTTTACGTAAGTTATAAATATTCTTAAAATTCGTTAAATTATAAATAAATTTTATAAAATTATTTTTATTTATAATTATCGTAAACTTAATAAATTTACGCTTTTTATATATACTTTTTACGTAATTTTATAGCCGTTAACGTTATATTTTAATTATTATCCGAATTTAAAAAAAAGTTAATATAAAACTTTTACCAATTCGGATCGAATATTTATACGTTATACTGTAACGAACCTGTTATACATCCACCTGGAGGTATGAGCAGTATCCGAAATGGGGGTTCTTGATTTACAAGTAACAATAGCATAATAAATAAGGTGTTCGTTAAAGAAATTTACGGACTTTTTCTTTAATTAAAAAACGGTATAATTGTTTTTAATTAAAAACTTAAATTAATAGCTAAAGGGCGAAATTAAATAGGTATTATCTATATAGGAAATTATTTATTATACATATCTTTTCTGGATTTAATAAGTATGTCGTGGATCTGTAAGATTTATTAAATCTGCTTCCAGATCTACCAGATCCTCCAGATCATTATATTTTGGCGCGGGAAAAGCTAAGTTTTCCTTATCCGAAAATTAACCGTAAGGAGCCTATATTAGGCTCTGGAGGCCGGTTTTTTTAAAACAGGAACTTTTGTTTTTATATTATAATACTATTTTCCCTTTTTAAAAATTTTTGTTTTAAAAATAAAAACCGTAAGTAATTTCTTTATTTTGTTAAAAAGGTTTTCTGTAATTTTTTAGTTAATTTTATTATAATAGGTCGAAAAAAAACGAAAAAAAAAGTTACGTAAAAACTAACGTAATATTCGTAATATTCGTATTAATTTAATTAAAATTTTTAAAATTAAAGCTTTTTTTTATTTTAATTATATTCGTTTCGGCAAAACTGATTATTTTTTTTCGTTAAAAATTTAAGTAATAATTAATATACGCGTTATTACGTTTTTTTTATAATACGGAAATTATAAATTCGTTAAAAAAATGAACGAAATTTAATAACGGTTATAATAAAAATAACGGAAGGTCGAAAATAGCTTCCTAAAATATTAAAAAGTTGTAAAAAAAAATTAAATAAATTACGATGCCGGTAAAAAGAAAAAAAAAATTTATTAGGAAATTAAAACGTTTACGTTTTTAATAGGATTTTGTTTTTAAAAAAGGCCTTAAAAATATTAAAGGAAGGTTTGGAATTAAATTAGCTAAAAAACCGGGAAAAGTTGGAAAAGGAATAACGTCGCGTAAAGGTAAAATAAACGCGGTTTATTTTTAAAATAAACGCTGCGGTAAAGGCGTTTATTTCTTTCGGCTGGAACGTTTTAAATTTAGATTTAGGTATGGGATCGTTATCGCCTGCGATTTTGGCTGGGTTAAAAACGGTCGGTTAGGATTTTGCCGGTAAAAGTTTTTAATTAAATTTATCGTATTCGTTAAGTACTTAAATAATTTCCATATATTATTTTTAAGTAAGCAATTTATCCATTTAATTAGGTACTGGATTTTATTTTTAATTATTTTAAAGTTTAATATCTTTTCGATTTCGTATTCGTTATCGTTTTCTTCGATTTCGAGGTTTTTTTTAAGCGGGGCGTTTTTTAGGGCTGGTTTTAATAAGAAAATATAAAATATAAGGTATATTTTTATGGCTTTAAGTAATAATAATTTATAATTAGTTTTTAAAATAATTTTTTTAATTTTAAACAGATTAAGTTTTTTAAAATTAAGTTTATTATTAAACCTTTTCGTTTTGATTTAAAAAAGGTTTAATATTATATTTTATTTTTAACGTAATAAATAAATTTTATTTCCTTTTGTTAAAATTAATCCTTTAATTCTTTTTTTATTATAATATTAAGCCATTTTTTGTTACAGAAATTATAACTTAATTTAAAATCGGGTTTATATTATTTTAATTTTTGTTATTATTATTTTTGCCCGTAAGGTTATCGTAATAATAATTAATACCTTACGTATTAATTACTTTAATCGTTAAGTTATTACGTTATATTTATATATTATTATATAAAATAATACGTTTATATCCTTATTAATAAACGTATTATAAGTTATTTATCTAAATAATAAAAATTTAACTTAATTATCCTGCTAATAATTAATATAATTTTAAAGGTAATATTTTAAGGTTTAATTTAATCGTTTTATTTAATTATTTATTTAGAGATAATAAGTTATTAAAAATTTTAACTTAATATTAATTTGTTGAAAAAAATTAATACCGATTTTGGATATAAAAAACATATTTCGATAAAACATGATTTTTTTTAATATACCGTATTTATCGAAATAATATCGAACGAAGGCGTAAGTTAATTATTTTACCGTTACGGTTCCTTTAAAAGATAAAAAGTATTTATATTTAATAAATTTATTAATAATTACCTATATTATATTATATTTAATTCCAGTAACGGGGTTTTTCGATATAAAAAAATTAATAATAAAATTTTAAATTATAATATTTTATATTTTATTAAATATGTTTATAAGTTATAATAAAATATACGGCTTATAACGGATTGCTTTTATCTTATTATAAATGTTATAATTTTTAATTATTTATTTAATTATCCGGCAGAATTTTAGGAAGTTAAATTTTTTTTAAATTATTTAATAATTTTAAATATTTTTTGGTATTTATATAAAAGATTTTCGTAAAATTTTTTAACGAATTCTTTTTATTGCTAACAGGGGATATAAATTTTGCCGTAAAATAATAATTAATTTTTATCGGTTTTTTTTTTAATTATTTAATTTCCTTTTATTTTTCCGGGTCGTAAAAGTTTTTAAATTAAGTTAATTTTTCCGGAATCGGTTATTTTAAAGTTATACATAGCTATATTATCTTATCGTTTTTACGATATAATATTTATATATATCGCTTAAAAATTTTTAAGTCGTAATTTTTTTTCGGCTTAAAATATCTGCTTAAATAATTTTTTTTAATATAATAAATTTTAAAATTAAAATTAAATAAAAAAAGTATTTAATTTTTATAACGTTTATTTAATTTTTGGGTCGTTATAAATCGAATAAAATTTTTATGATTTAAATAAATATTAAATAACTTTTTAGTTTTATTAAGGAATAATTTTTATTCCTTAAGTATTAAAATAATTATTAGTAACTTTTTATCGTAAATAGGATATTTAAACTTTGCGTCCTTAAAAGCTTTAAAAAAGTACGTTATTAAGTATTATTTTTTATTATTTTTTTAATTACTTTAAAATTGTTTTAAGGGTATAGTTTAAAGCGTTTATTTTAAATCGTTTTTTTTGTTATAGTTTGGTAATTTAATTACCCGGGCGTTAATAATTTTGGTTTTTATTTTTTGAAAAAAAAAAATTTATTTCTTTTAATAGTTCGAATTTTTTTAACGTATTTTTTAGTAATAAGCTTTATTAAGGGGTTGGTAAGTTTGCCGTAATTTTGGACTAAAGGTCGTATATATCCGGTAAATCCTAAAAATTATCGGATATCGGTAACGGTAATTTTTTTTAGGATTAACCAATTTTTAATAACTTTTAACTTAGAATTTTGGATTTAAGTTTATTTAGGGGTAATGGTAAAGTTTAAAAAGTTTAGTTTTTGGGTATATTAAACTTTTTTTTCGGCGTTTATTAGTAAATTAATTTTTTAAGAGTTTTTAATACTTAAGTAACGTACTTTTTATATTTTTTTAAAATTTTTAAATAAATAAAAATATCGTTTAAATAAACAAAAATAAATTTATTTAAAAATTTCCGTAAAATAATAATAAATATATATTAAAAGTTAATTAAAGCATTAATTAACCCTTATGATATAACTTTATATTCGTAATATTTATAAATAATTTTAAAAGTAGTTTTTTATTTTTTATTTTTAATTATTCGAATTAAATAATAACCATTTAGTAAGTTTAAAACTATAAATTATTTGGTTTTATTAATATTTTCCTTTATAGTATTTATTAACATTAAAAAATATCTATTTTTAATAATAATATTATTTAATTATCGGTAATCGTATATTTATCGGTATATTAGATTTTTATTTTTATCGATTCGGATTTTATTATTTTTTATCTTTGGTATTATTATAACTGGATACCTTATAAGTAATTTAAATTCTTATATGTAATATTTTTTAAAGTTTCGTTATAAATTTTTTTAAAAAGCCTTAATTTTTTTTAGGTTTATATGGTAAATTTGATAAAGTTTTAAGTGAAATTTTTTTTAATAAAAATTTTATAATCTTATTAATTATAATTTAATAATTTTTTCGGGTTTATTTTTTAAATAACTTTTTGAATCCTTAATATTTAAAAGGTATTATTATTATTAAGTTAAAAATTTTAGTTTTTTTAATTATATAACAGATTTTATAAATTTTTTTTCCGGATTCGTTTTATAAAAGCGTTTAATTTTTTTAATTAATTCGTAAATTATGAGAACGAAATTACGGTATTTTTAAAATAATATTATGTTTTAAGATATCGGCGATATCGAAAGTAATTCGTTTTAAACGTTTTTATATTTGGACCATAAATATTTCGGTTTTTTAAAAGATTCGACCGTTATTATAAGTGGATAAGTTTTTATTAACTATTCGAAACTTATATAATTACTGCTTATATTTTTAAGGGATCTGGTATTTTTTGGTTATTTTAAAAAAGATAAAGTTTTTTTTTATTCCGGAATCGATTATAACGTTAAATATTTTATTTTTATGATAAATAAGAATTTTAATTTACTTCCGTATTTTTTTTGGATTTATATAAGGTTTTATATATAGGGGTTTTTTAGTACCTTATTTTCGGAAGCTTTTATAGTTTTTTAATTTATATATTTTAAGGGCTAAAAGGCGTTTTTATTTACGTATTTTTTTAGTCGTATATTTAATATAATAGTTTTTTATATATTTGAATTATTTTCTATTACCGAATTGGTATTTAAAGATAACTATTTTTTTCTGGCTTTTTTTTTAAGTTTTGTTTTTTGCGAATTATGGGGTTAAAAGGGTAAATTTCCGAAAGGGGCATTTTTATAATTAAAAAGTTATGTTTATCGTAAGGTACTAGCGCGTAATATAAATATCCTTACGTTATGGCTTTTTAATTTTGTTCTAACTTAAAATATAGATAATAAAATTTAAGGTAATCTGGTTATTAAGGAATTTTTGTATATTTATATTTATCGTCTGGTTTTATAAGCATTTTTTTATCGTATCCTGGCTAAAAATCGTTATTTTCCTTAATTCGTTAATAAATAAGATAATTATAATTATAACAAGTAATAAAGTATAAAAATTTATAATTATCCGTTAAAGGTTTTAGATATACTATATATTCGGAAAGAATATAATATTCGGGGGATATTTATTTATAATTACTGAAATTTTTTCGTAATTAACCGTTTTAGCTATATATTTTATATTTTTATATATTAAGGCAATAAGTATATTTTAATGTAATAATTATTTTAAAATTAATTTATTTTGGATAATATTTATAAATTCTGGCCGCAATATTTTCATAAATAACGTAATTTTTATAATTTGGGTTATTATTCTTAACCTTATTAATTATAATAATAATAAATTCCTAATCGGTAAAAATAAGGTTTACTTTTTTTTTATCTTTTTTATTATTATTTATGTTTCGTTCGGTTACGCGGATTTTTTTTTTAGGTTAAGGAATTTCTTTTTAAGAATTCTTTTTTTTTGTTAAAAAGTAATATTTGCTTTTAAAATGGCCTTTTTTGCCGTAATTAAAATATTTATTTTTGGATTTACTTTTTTTAAATTCTGCTAAAATAATATTAGCTTTTTTTTAGAATTTATTCTTTATTTTCTTATTATTATTAAACCGTTTATTACCATTTTATCTACCGGTACCTTTTTTTTTAAGGTACCGATTAAAAGTACGTCGGTAGGTAATAATAACTTTATTTATATAATTTTCGAAAAGGTTTATTTTAAATATTTTAAATATTTTATCTTTAACTTACTTTTTTAAGCCGTCGTAATAAGGAAAAAATAATATATTTTAGGGTAATTTAAAAATAACCGTTAATTAGTTAAATTTAATCGTATATTCGGCCGTTAAAATAGTTTATTAAAATTTATATATTTATTTAACGATATATTATTATTTATTTATATTTTTATATAAAATTTATATTTATTTTTTAAAGTTCCCGTAATCGTTAAAGATATAATTAATAACGTTTAAGTAATCGTCGGGAAAGATTATTAAGTAATCGTTAAAAATAGGTTCGAATTAATCAAATATTTTTCTAGCGAATAGCTGGAAAATAGCTATTATTTTCTGATAATTTTCCGTTAAAGAATTTTCGTATTATTTAAGGTAAAGTTTGGCCTTAATTAAGAATCTGTTAATATCCGTAAACTTATTATAAAGTTTGGAAATAATTAGTTTGTACTTTTTAATATTAAGTATTTTATGGTAAGTAAGAAAGGATATAGTTTTTTTTTAATCTTAATTAAATAAAAAAATTACCGGAGTTTTTAAAAAAAGCGCGGAAATTTTCTTTTTTAACTACCGAATAAATATGGCAATTTTTTTCTTAAAGCTTATAACTTTTTTAGCTATAAGGTCTAATCGTTTATTAATCGTAAGTTCCTTTTTTTTCCCTTTTCGACTTTTTTATCAAATTCCTTTTTAATTTTTTTTTGATCCGATTTTTTTAGTTATATTTCGATAAATTTCTTAAAGGTAAAAGTAAATTATTATTAAAAAAACTTTCCTTATCCTTTAATTTTAATAATTATAAATACTATATTATCGATTAATTAAAAATCTTTTTTAATAAAAAGTAAATTATATAATTCGGTTATTAATTTTTTATTAACTAATAACGGAAATTGAATATATTATTTATTTACTAAACGTCGTTTTATAATATCGTTTTTATTAAAATTAAAAAAACTTATATTAAATTAGGCCTTAAATTATTCGTTAATTATTAATTAAAAAGTTATTAAAATATAACGAACTTATTATATATCCACTTAAAGGTATAAATAATATCCGAAATAAGGGTTTTTAAATTATAAATAATGATAGCATAGTAAATAAAATATTCGTTAAAAATTTTTATAAACTTTTTTTAATTAAAAAATAATATAATTACTTTTAATTAAAAACTTAAATTAATAATTAAAAAACGAAATTAAATAGGTATTATTTACATAAAAAACCGTTTATTATATATATCTTTTCTAGATTTAATAATTATATCGTAAATCTATAAGATCTATTAAATCTGCTTCCAGATCCACCAGATCCTCCAGATTACCATATCTTGGCACGGGGAAAGCCAAGCTTTCCTCATCCGAAGATCAACCGTAAGGAGCCCACACCAGGCTCCGGAGGCCGGTTTCTCTAAGACAGGAACCCCTGTTCCTGTACTATAACATATACGTAACAAAATAAATTTACGTTATTTATTTTAATTTTATACATTATTTACGTAATTCGTTAAATTTCCGGTTCGGCCTTTTTTTTACTTTTTTAAAAAAAGGATAAATTATTTATAAAACTAAAAAATTCTGTTATACAAAATTTTTTTTTTGCGATATTTCCGCTTTTTTTTACGTTATTTATTAATTATTTATAAAGCAAATTTTTAACCGTAAAACACCGTATTATTAAAATTCTCGAAAAACTTATAAACGTTATTTAAACGATTAAAAAGAAATTTCCGGTTTTACCGGTTAATAATAAAAAAATAAATAATATATGTCTTTAACGCACGTTTTTTACACTTTTTATACGTAATTTTAAAATTATAAATTTTAAAAAAAAATTAATATATTATAGCCGGCATATTACTTATATTTTCCATTTTTATATCCTTTTTTAATCGAACGTTATTTATAATTTACGTATATATAACTTATTAATTAAAATTTTCCAATTTCGGAACGGCTTTTTTGGAATTCCGACGTTATTTAAAGCCGTTTAAGGGTTATTTAAAAATAAACTTCCGGACCGGTTTTTTCCGTATAATACGTTATATTTAAAGTTTATCATTAATATTAAAATTTCCATATTTCTTTTCGAAATTTTTAACGGCTTTTATTGCCGTACATTCCTTAAACGGTTTTTAAATAAATATTACGTAATTTTTTTATTTTACCAAAATTTTGCGTTTAAACCCTTTCCTTACCTTTTTAATATAAGTTTATAAAATACGTTTTACCGCATATTTTAGTTCCCTTTTTTTATTATTATTATCGGTAAAGGTTAAATATTTATATTAATTTACGAAAATAAAGGATTTAAATTCGCGCGTTTTAATAAATTTACATAAAAACGGTTATAAATTTTTTTGGAAATATTTAATTCGATTATATATAAATTTATTACCCTAATTACTTAATATTTTACCTGGAACTATTCTAATTTTTTGGTTAATTACGAAATAATAATATTTTTAAAAAATAATTATATTTTATCGTTAACCTTATATTTATTTCCGGGAAAATAATATTTATTCGTTACTTTTTTTTATACTTATTAAATAACGGCTATAATAATTTATACGAATTTAATTCCTTTTTAAAACCTTTTAATAAAATCTTTTATTTACGTATGCAGATTTTTATTAAATACCGAACTATTTTTTATTTACGGGACCGGATTAACGTAATATCCGTAAAATAAAAAAAACGGGTTTAACCTTATTAAGGTCGTATCGTAATTATTAATTACGAATATCGTATCCGGCAAAAACTTGCTTTATTTCCATTATATATACGTTATAAAAGTTTATAAATAAGTTAAAACTTTTAATTAACCCTTTCAGTAATACCGTCGGTTTTTAAATGGAATACGGTAAATAAACGTTATTTTATTTTAATTAATTTGTAAAACTTTTTTTAAAATTTCCTTACTTAATTTATTTTATTATTATTAATAATAATCCGAAAAAAAGTATAAAATAGTTAATATATTTTAACGAAAACTTCCGTATAAGTTTTTGCGTTTATCGTAAATATTATTTTTAAAATAATTAATTTAAAAAGCCGGTTTATTATAATTATTAAAAAATACGGATCATATTTGGAAACGGTTAATAAATCGGTTATAAAATTTATCAAAAGTTCGTTATAAAATTATTCGGAAACTGGTAATAATTTTAATAATTCTTTATTTTTTATTTTTTTATACATTTTAATAGCCGTATACGTTAAAATTCTTATAAAATTACCTAATTATATAATACATCCCCGGCCAGAAAAAACTTTTTACAAATACCGTTATCGTAATTTCTTTATCTGGATACTTTACCATATACAAATTATACGTATTTTAAATTAAGGCCGTTTTAAGTAATTTTTAATTTAAAATTTATAAACCGTTATAAAACTGGGGAAAATCCTTAATATCTAACGAATATTTTACGGTAAATATTACTAGCTTTAATTCGATAAAAAAATTACGTTTTTCTTTCGTAATAATTTTAATAATATGGGCGTAAGTTTTATCGTACTTTAACGTTACGTTTTAAACTTTTTAAAAATTTTTATAATATTAAAATATTTACGTTTTCCGGAAAATTTTTTAATTTTTCGTATTTACGTTATTAATTATTAACGGACCGTTTATGTTATTTCCGCTTTTTAAATGTAACGAAAGTAACCATTTATCCTTTAATAATTAAAACTTACAGCCGGTTTTTTTTTTTTTTTATTTCCTTAAAATATATTTTATTTTTTACGTAAAAACGTATCGGCCCGAATATTAAAACGGCCGGTACGAAACTTTAAATAAAACTTAAACCGTAAAACTTTTTTAAATTATTTTATTTAACGTTTATTTAACTTTTTAATAATAATAATATTTTAAATTTTTATAATCGGTAATTATTTTAAGTAATGATATTATATTACGTAATTTTATATTTTAAGTTTTTAAATAATTAAATATTATTAAAAACTTTTTATTATAAATTTTATAATTAAATTTTATAACGTTTAATTTTTCGAATAATAAACGATTAAACGTAATATTTTTTGTTTATTAACTTAAAATAAATATTTTCCGTATACGTATTCCGAATAATTTACTTTTATTATTATAGGTTTCTTAAGGTTTTATTACGCGAAAACTAGTTCGGATATAAAAACGCTTTTAAATTATTTAAACGCCTTTTTTTTTCCTTTTTTTAACGGAACAAAATTTCTTTTCGGATTAAGGTAATTAAAAAGGCCGTAAATTTTACATAATACGTCATAAAATCGCAATAAAAATTAACGAACCCTAAAAAATTCCGTATCCTTTTAAACGTTTTAGGAACCTTTTATTTCGGATCGTACGTAATTTTTTAAAATTTATTTATATTTTCCGTTCCGTTTTTATAATAAATTTTAAATATTTCGTTAATTTAATAACGAATTTATATTTAAATCTATTAAAGTTAAGACCCGTTTTTTTTAAACGGTTTAAAATTTCTTTTATTTTTTATATATAATTCTTTTTAAATCTTAAGGAATAAATAAAACCGTTATTTATATATATTAAATAAAAAATATTTAAAAACTTTTTTAACATTCCGTTAACGTAACGTTAAAACGTTACGGGAACGTTATATAACCCGAACCGTATTATTAATTATTCATATAACTTAAAACGTAATCGGAATACGATTTTTTATTCGTTTCCTTTTTTAATTTTAATTTTATAAAACGTTATTTAAACGTTTATTTTCGTAAATTATTTAACGTAAAATAAATTTTTTAAGGTTTCCGAAATTAATAATAAAAAGTACCGGTTTTTTTCGGTTACCCCGTTTAACGTTTGATAATTATAATAAAAACGTATTTTTTTTTAAATTTCTTTACGAATAATACCGGAACCTTTATTAATAAATTATTTACACAAATATATTTTTTATTTAAAAATTCCGTTAAGGTTTTTTTTAACGTTAATAATTTATTCCGGAATATATTATATTAGGGTTATTAAAATACCGGTATTTATTATTTTATTTCGTTACGGTATAATCATATTTCGTAATCGACCTTAAGATAATATAATAATAAAACGTTTTTTAATTCCTTATCGAAAAATTCCGACACGTTTTTAATTCAAACGGAAATTTTTCGTTTATTAAAACTTTTTTTTTTCGGTACCAGTATTTTATTAATATCGGTAAATATAATTAAAAATAACAAAATTTCCGACCGGGTTTTTTTTATTCTTTCTATCCGCCGTAATTTTATTCCGAAAAAAGTTATTAAAATTATCCTTACCTTACGAATTACTTTTATACGGCTTCCAAAACCTTTATATTTTTTTTCGTAAATCTTTATATAACTTATTACTTTTGTCGTTAAAAGGTATTTTTTTTATTACGTAAACGACGTTATAATATTTTATTTAAAATCTTTTTAATATTAAAAAATAATTTAAATTATTAATAATATATATAAAAGTTTTAATCTTAAACCCGTCGACGTTTATTTCCATATATATTATTTCCTTAATCTTTTTTGAATAAAACCGGTTTTTTTTTCGAACTTTTTTTAATTCGCGTAATTTAATTAAAATATACGGTAACCTTAAATATTTTGCAAACTTTTTATTTATTATTATAAAATATTTATATTTTTAATTAATAAATATTTTTATAATTTTTTTTAATTAATATAAATATCGATAATAAATAAAATATTACTTATATTTTATTTCGCAAATTTTATTTCCGTCTGGATTATTTTTCGCCCCCAAACGTAACGATATTTAAATTTTTTTTTTCTTTTTCCGTTTTTTAATTCGGATTTTTTTAAATCGGACGTTTTTAAAAAATTAATTCCGCTTTACGGTTTTTTTACTAATAAATAAAGGTAACGATTTGTTTTATAATTCGAACGGCCATAACGTAAATATAATCCTTTCGCCTTATAAACATCCCTCTTTTCTTAAAAAACTTATCGTACGCATTACTTGGATACGGAAAACGTACCTTAAATTTTTTATCCTTATCGTCCCGTAACCGAAACCTTTATTATATTTATATCGCCGTCCGGATTAAATAAGGGTCCGCCATTATTAATATAAACGGTTACGGAACCGCTAAATCCTCTTTATCGTAACGATATTTTAAGGTATTTTATATTTTTTATAATTTTATTTACCTAAACGTTAAAATTATTAGGTAAATTTACGAAAATTAATAATTAAATAAACTTTTTATTTAAAATTTCTTTTAAAAACGTAAACCTTATATTTATAAGTTACGTAATATTTTTTACGTTAATTAACGTCCTTTTAAATATAAGATAAAAAAATGAAAATTTCGCGTTATCCGTTTACCTTAAATTTTTAAACTAATCGGTAACTTTTTCCTTTTAGTAACAGTTATTATATTACTTATAAAACGTTTCGAAAAATACCGAATAATCGTAATTACCGTTTAAGCTTTCGGTAATCTAATATATAATAACCATACGCTATATACTATTTTTTAACTTTTCGTATATAATATAAAATTATTATTTTTTTTTTTACGAAAATTATATGTATTTTTAATTTATATTTTATGGAAACGTATTAATCGGGAAACTTATTTTTAATTTTATTAAACTTTTTCGGTTAAAATAATAATTTTCGTTCCGAACGTTAATTTAAGTATTTAAGTTATTCCGGAAATAAAAATCGGTTAAGTTGGCGATAAATTAATTAAAAAAGTAAATATTTTTCCCGAAAAAGTTATTTTTTAAACTTATAATCGGTCGAAAACTTTTTATTAAATAATTATTCCGTTTTTAAAATACTTAATTACGTTCGTTAACTTTTTATTAATAATATATTATTATTCGAACTAAACGCTTATATGTTATTTTATAGTAAATAACGAAAAAGCTAAAAATTTTATTATCGCGTTTAATAATCTTTATATTTTCTGGCTTATAAAAATCTTTTATTAAGCCCCGAAAAAAAAGTTCGAAAATCCTTTTATTTAATTCCGAACGTTTCTTAATTTGTTAATAATAAGTTAGAAAATATATAAAAAATTTAACTTATACGATTTATATCGAATAACTTAAAAGGTTTTATTTTTTAATTAAGGAAAAAAAAAAAAGGAAAACTAGAAATCTAAGTTATATGTGAAAATATATAGCTCTACGTTCGCGCTGCGCGTTTCTAGCAGCTTGGCACCGGCAGAAGTTCGGTGCCCCGATGGGGGCTTAACGCAGCCCCATTACAAAAAGTAATATATTATTACGACGTATACTTTTAGGTTAAAAAATTTAAAAAAAAATAAGTTAATATAAAAAACCGAAAATTTGTTATTTTTCGAAAAATTTAGATTTTATTTTATAACGACGTTTTAATTTAATAAAGATAATAATTTTTTAGAAAGATAAATACCGGTTCCGGTTAAACTTAACGATTTTTTTAAATGTTATATTAAAGCAGTTTAGAATTAAATTAAAAAAAGTTTAAAAATAATTAAGCCGAAACCGGTATATTTTTAAAAAATAATAAATAAAAAAGCCGGTTAAAATTTACGTTATAAAATTATTTAAATACGTAAAGTTATAAAATAATTTAATAAATTTTTTATTATTTATCCGTTTATATTAAAATTTATATCCGGGATTTTAAACGTTATATTTTTTATTTAGAAAAAAATATTATAATAATATATTTAAATAAAGTTAACGATAAAACCAAATCCCAAAAGGTTAAATTATCCGATACGTTAAAAGTAACCGTATTATAAAATAACGTATATAATAATACGGATAATTAAAACGATATAACTTATTAAGCGAATAATAACCGTAATAACCGACGGTTTTAACGTTAAAAATTCTTTTAATGTAATCGAAAATTACCGGAATTTTATTTTTTTAACTTAAGCTCCCGGGGTTATTCGAAAAGTTACTGAAAATAAGAATAACGGCACGAAAAACTACGTTTTTTTTTAATACCTTAAACGTAAAAAGCGGTCGGGTTACCCGGATTACGGAATTTTTTAACGGTATTTTAAAAAATACCAGAAATTTAGTTAAAAAGTCCGACGTAAAAATAAAACTTACGTATTTTTTAACGAAAAGTTCGTATAAAAGTAAAAAGAAAAATACCGAAAATTATTAATCCGTTTTATAAATTAACGGATATATTAATTTTAATAAAGGCGAAATTAAATTAAAACTAAATTACGAAAAGAATTAAATATATATTAAAAAGGACGTCGTCGATAATATATATTTCGTATATTTTAAAAAATCGGATAAAATACTTAATACGGAAAATATTAAACAAAAAGCGAATTATTTATGTAAGCGGTATAATATTACGTACGGTATAGCCGCCTTTTTTAATAATTACGTATAAAAAAATTTAATTAAAAATTAAGTAATATTTTAAACGGTACGATCGGTAAATTTTATTATGTTTATTAAAAAAGTTTTTAATATTAACGGGACCGTATATTTTATTTTTAATAATAAGCAAATAATTAAATCCAATTTAAGGCCAGTTTTAAAAAATTATAAATAATGGAAAACGTCGTATTTAAAGGTAAAGGTTAAAGTTAATATCGACGTACAATTAGTTAACGTTTATATAAATATAAGTAATTTTATAATTTTTTTAACCGGAAATAAATAATTACCTAAATTAAAAACTTTAAATTTTCTAAAATTATTTATATTTATATTAAAAGTATTAAATTAAAAATCTTTATTAATATTTAAGTTAAATTTAATTTTTATATACGGGGTTAAGTTAAAAATATATAAATTAATAATTATTTTACTGTTAAAATTAACGTAATTAACGGCTTTAGATTAAAAATATTATTAAGTATTAAATTTTTTTATTAATACGGAATTAAAATTAATTTCGTTAGAAAAAATTATATTTTCCGATTAGTTTTTAATATAAAAATATTCTTTTCTTTTTAAAACGGTACCCTTAAAATTTATCCGATAGAAAAGTATAATTAGTTATATAATAATAATTTTAACCATAATTACGATATTTATTAACGTAAATTACGTTAATTTACCGAGGTTAATAAATAAAAAAACCGTATAATATAACTTTTTTACATAATAACCGATTATCCGGAAATATTTAACTTAATTTTTAATAAATTTAACCTAAAAAAGGTTATCTTTTATAACTTTAAGGCCTGGTTTTTCGTAATTATAAAAAACGAAAGGATTAATATTATATATAATTACGAAAGTAATAAGAAAATTTAATTAATTAATTAATACGAAATTAATTAATACTAAGAAGCCGGCATAATGCGGAATAAATAAATTAATATAGTTAAAAGAATCCATTTTTTTATAACCTAAAACAAAAAAACGTAAAGATAATTAAACGTTCGAACGTTAACTTTTATATTCCTTTATACGAAATTACGAAATTAATAAATATTCCGTCGGTTAAATTTAAAACCGGAATGGTTATCGTATATAATAATCTTACGATTAGTAATAAAATACGTTACCTGGTCGACAATTATAATATTTTTCGATATAAAGGTATTATATTTATATTCGAAAAGCATAAAATACGTATTAATTTTGTCGAAAAATAATAAAAATAATTAAAACCGGTTAAAATATACTTATTAAGCATTAAAGACTGCTAGTTTTTGGATAAAAAATACGATAAACTTTATATTAAAAGAAAAATATTTTTTAAATACGAACTTATTTTTATAACGGTCCCGGTTTTCGTTATATAAAAGAAATTAAACGTTAAATAATAAAAAGGCCGTATAATAATTAATTTTAAACTATTAAATAGGATAACGGTTTCCGACGTTTATTTATTACCGGATTCAGAAAATATTATAAACGATAGGGTTAATAAAATATAATTTAATTCCTTTAATACCTTTAGCTTTTTTTTTAAAGTTATTAATGCGTATCGGAATACCGGAACCGTATGGTAATTATTAATTCCCGAGGATTAAAAGAGTTTAACGTTATATTAATAAAATTTCGTAATTTTCCTGTTTTCGGTTAACAATTTATAAATAAGTTATTTTTCGTACATAAACATTTTATATGCGCATATATTAACGATATTATTATCTTTAATAGAAATGTTAAAAAGTATTTAAAATATCTGCGTATAATATTGGATATATTTAACAAAATACAGATTTATATTAACGCAGAAAATACGAACTTTTAACTATAAAAATGCCCTTTTCGGAAATTTACGTTTTTAACCCTATAATTTGCAAAAAATAAAACTTAAGGCCGAATTAGAAAAAAACTATTATCTTTAAGTACCAGTTCGGCAATAAAAAATAGTTTAAATATATAGATAACTACTATATTAAGCACTCAGCTTAAAAAGTACACGAATAAAAACGCCTTTTAGCCCCCAGAATATATTAGTTAAAAAACGAGGGAAGCTTTTAAAAATAAGGTACCGGAAAGCCCTTATATACCAAACCTTATACGAAGTAAAAAATTAAAAGACGGAATCAAAATAAGATTTTAATTTATTATAGAAATAAAATATTTAACGTTATAATTAATTCCGGAATAAAAATAACTTTAATTTTTAAAGGTAACCGAATAATATTAAATTTTTTTTAAAAATATAAATAATAGTTATAGAAGTTACGAATAATCGATAAAAGTTTATTTGCTTATAATAACGGGTAAATTTTCTGAAAAATTAAGAAAATCATAATTTAAATATTTAAATATTTAAAATGGATTACTTCCGACATCGCCGATATCGTAAAATACGATATTATTTTAAGAATACCGTAATTTCGTACTAACAATTTACGAATTAATTAAAGAAATTAAACGTTTTTATAAATTAATTTTAAAAAAGATTTCCGTAAAATCTGTTCTATAATTAAAAAAGCCAGGGTTTTTAACTTGATAATAATAATACCTTTAAAATATCGACGGTTTAAAAAGTTATTTAAAAAAACGAACCCGAAAAAGTTTGCCTAATTATAACTAATAAAATTATAAAATTCTCATTAAAAAGATTTTTACCTAAAACTATAACAAATTTACTATATAAACCTTAAAAAAATTAAAAGTTTTTAAAAAAGTTTTTAACGAAATTTTAAAAACGGTTATATATAAGAATCCGAATTACCTATAAGGTATCTAGTTATAATGATACTAAAAATATAAAATAGCAAGATTAAAATCGATAAAAATAAAGATTTAATATACTGACAAGTTTATAACTATCGATAACTAAATAATATTATTTATTAAAAATAAATAGTTTTTAATATTAATAATTACCATAAAGGAAAATATTAAGAAAATTAAATAATTTATAATTTTAAACTTAATAAACGGTTATTACCTAATTCGTATAGTTAAAAGAAAAACCATTTTTAGGACTATTTATGGTTATTACGAATATAAAGTTATGTAACAAAAATTAACTAATGTTCCAGCCAGCTTTTAGCATATACTTATTATTATCTTACGAAAATTTCTAAATAAATTTATTTTCATATACTTAAATAATATTTTTATTTATTTAAAAACTTTAAAGAAATATAAGAAATATATCGCCTAAATACTAAAAGCATTTAAAAAAGCCAACCTGTTAATAAACGCTAAAAAAACGTTTTATATATTTAAAAATTAAACTTTTCAAATTTTATTATTACCTTTAAAGAAATTTAAATCCAAAATTTTAAATTAAAAGTTATTCAAAACTGGTTAATTTTAAATAAAATTATTATTACTAATATCTACCAGTTTTTAAAATTTACCAGTTATATATAACCTTTAATTAAGAACTATAATAAACTTGCGAATTCCCTAATTAAGCTAACCATAAAAAAATACGTTAGAAAAGAATTTAAGCTTTTAAAAAAGGCTAAAAAAACTTTCCAAAAAACTAAGGATAAAATTATTAACGCCTTCATAATTAAGTTATTAAATTAAAACCAAAAAAACGACTTAAAATAAACGCCTTAAATTACATTTTTAAAATAATTAAAAAATAATTAAAAAATAATTAAAAAATAATTAAAAAATAATTAAAAAAATAATTAAAAAATAATTAAAAAATAATTACAAAATAATTTAAAAAAATAGGAAATAATACTTCATATTATATTTTTTTTAAAACCTTTAAAAACGTAAAACTTAAATACCTTATTTATGATAAAAAGTTACTAGCAATTATTTTAACACTTAAAAAGTAAAAGACTTTCCTTAATAAAACTAAAAAATAATTTAACATTTATTTAAACTATAAAAATCTTATTCGATTTATAATTACGTAAAAACTAAATAAACGCCATAAAAATTTAATAACTTTTTTACCCAAATCTAACTTTAAAATTTACCATATTAAAAGGAAAAGAAACATCCAAACGGATATTTTAAACTAAAAAGGAAATTATACTTCGAAAATTTTCAAATAGTATATATAAGTATTGCATCGTAAAAACGATAAAATAATACAATTATATATAACCCTAAAATAACCTACTCTAGAAAGGTTAGCTTAATTTAGAAATTTTTACGACCTAAAATAATAATAAAATTAAAATAAAATAATTAAAAGGGAATGACAAAAACTACTTATGATTTCGCGGTAAAATTTATATCACCCCGTTAGTAACCAAAAAAATTTATCAAAAAGTTTTACGAAAATCTCTTACATAAATACTAAGGAATATTTAAAACTACTAAACGATTTTAAAAGAAATATAACTTTTTAAAACTCCGCCAGATAATTAAATAAATAATTAAGGATTATAATATTTACAATAAGGCTAAAGTAACCTGCCATAAACCGTATAAATTATTATAACTTAAAATTTTATTATTAAGTTTCTTTTATTAAAAATTTCAGTTACTGGAATAAAGTATAATATAATATAAATAATTATTAATAAACAAACTAAATATAAGTACTTTTTACCCTTTAAAAGAACTGTAATAGCAAAATAACTCACTTATGTTTTTATTTAATATTATCTTAATAACTACGGAATATTAAAAAAATTTAATCGAAATAAACTTTTTATATTTAAATTCGGAACTAATTTTTTTAAACAAATCCGTATTAAACTTAAGTTTTTAATAACTTATTACCTTTAGGTAAATCATTAAATAAAACGGTCAAATTAAATTTTGAAATAATATTTTCGAAGTTACGTTAATTATTAATAAAATAATTAAATTAAGTTTTTACTATTTACGTAAACAGCTTATAATACGTCCGTTAATAAAAATATGAGCATATTACCTTATATAATTATATATAAATATAACGTAATAACTTAATAACCTAAATAATTAATACGTAAGGTATTAATTATTATTACGATAACTTTACGAATTAAAATAATGGTAACAAAAATTAAAACGATAAAGGCCTAACTTTAAACCGAATTATAATTTTTGCAGCAAAAAATGGCCTAGTATTATTCTTAAAAAAAGTTAAAAAATTAATTTTAACGTCCAAAAATATAATTTATTTATTACGTTAAAAATAAAACGTAACGTTAAAAATTTTCTAAATTAAGACGAAAAAGATTTAACGATAAGCTTAATTTCAAAAAACTTGGCCCGTTTAAAGTTAAGAAAATCATTTTAAAAACTTATTATAAACTATTATTACCCAAGACTATTAAAATATATTTTATATTTTATATTTCACTATTAAAACCAGCTTTAAAAAACGTCCCGCTTAAAAATTTTTCGAAATCGAAAAAAATATTAAATTTTAAAATAATTAAAAATAAAATCTAGTACTTAATTAAATAGATAAATTACTTACTTAAAAATAATACATAAGAACTATTTAAATATTTAACGAATACGATAAATCTAATTAAAATTTTCTACCGGCAAAATCCTAACCGACCGTTTTTAATACGGCTAAGGTTGCAGGCGATAACGGTCCCCCGCCCAAATTTAAATCTACGGCGTTGTAGCCGAAAGAAAGAAATACCTATATTACGGCGTTTATCTTAAAAGAAAGCTATACTTATTTTACCTTTACGCAACGTTATTTTCTTTTTAACCTTTTCCGTTTTTTAATTAATTTAATTTTAAATTCTTTTTTAATACTTTTAAAGCCCCCTTTTTTTTAAAAAAAATGGTCCTGTTAAAGGCGTAAACGCTTTAATTTCCTTACAAATCTTTTTAATTTTTCGTCCTGTTAACGTTATAATTTAACCACTTTCTTTTTTATAGCTTTTTATTCCTTTTTGTGAACTTTCTGGTATATAAGATAAATACCCTTAATTTCGCGTTTTTTTTATAAACGCTTTTACGTTTCGTTCATTTTTTAATATATTTATAACTAAAACGTTACAGAATAAACGTTGGTAACAAATATAATACTTATAATTCGAATATAGTTTAAGTAAGGAAAAGCCTTAATTTAAAAAATCTTAATTATTACAACCTACATAATACGAAAATTATATTATTTTATACGCGGGTTTTTTGAGTTTTTTTAATTCGACTTATTATGATAAATTTAATTAAAAAAATTACGGAAAATCTTTTTAATAAAACGAAAAAGTTACTTACGATTTTTATCTTTAGGACAAAGATCCTTGGAAAAGGGAAATGGTATTATAATATAGGAATAAGGGTTTTTGTTTTAGAGAAACCGGCCCCCGGAGCCTGGTATGGGTGTTACGGTCGGGGGTCCGTGACAGCTATGGCTCCAGTATATAAGCAGCTGTACGCACTAAAATGATTGCCACAATTGCGATCATTCCACCAATCTTTTGTCAATGCCCCGGTGGTGTAACGGTATGGTGCTAGCCGTAACATAATGATCGCATGACGGTGGGTGACGCCTCAGTGCTGGGTTCGATCCCCAGACTAGCCGTTGCTCACAAGGTCTGCCCGGACG